>BMAU01001462.1:70000-232500 GCA_019973935.1 Trichonephila clavipes | reverse complement strand
CAAAGCGCTATTTAAGGTTTGGAGATTTCAACGATTTCAAGTTCGGCAATTGCGTTTTTCTTGTATTTCTTTCAAAAAACGATCGGTTATGTCTCGTAGAAAACAGCGATCAGCTTTTGATCAAGTATCCGAGTTCGACAGAGGAAGGATAGTGGCCTACCGAGATTGTGGATTATCTTTCAGGGAAATCGGTAGTCGTGTTGGACGAAACCAAACAACTGTAATGCGGATATGTGACCGTTGGATGCAGGAGGTTACGAAGGACCGACGTGGTGGATTGCATCCACCTCAGTGCACCACTTCACGTGAGGACAGGCAAATTGTGTGCATGGCAGTGACGGATCGCTCAGTCACATCACAAACCATAGCACAGCACATTGAGTCTGTAACGCATCATTCAGTGTCTGCGCGTACCATTCAACGCCGTTTACAGCAGAGTGGTCTATTCGCAAGACGTCCATTGCTTGGTCTACCCTTGACGCAGAACCACAGACGTCTCCGCCGCCAATGGTGCGATGAAAGAAGGATGTGGGCGGAAGAATGGAATGAAGATGTCTTTACTGACGAGTCACGCATTTGTCTGCAACACCACTATGGTCAGATTTCAGTCAGCTGCGTTATGCACCGCCACACTGGTGCTGCACCGGGTATTATATTATGGGGTGGTATTGGATAACACTCTTGTACTCCTCTAGTATGCATTACCGGTACTTTAAACAGCCAACGCTACATCTCCGAGGTGTTGGAGCCAGTTGTCCTTCCTTACCTTCAGGGTTTGGCCACAGCCATATTTCAACAGGATAATGCGCGACCACACATGGCACGCATTGTCCAAAGGTTCTTCGTCAATCACCAGATTGAATGCTTCCCTGGCCGTCTCGCTCTCCGGATCTTTCGCCGATGGAAAACATGTGGTCCGTGGTTGCTCAACGATTGACCCAGATTACACCCCCAGCTGCCACACCAGATTAACTTTGGCAACGTGTGGAAGCTGCTTGGTCTGGTGCACCCCAAGAACACATCCAAAGTCTCTTTGAATCAATACCGAGGCGTGTGGCAGCAGTGATCTCCTACAATGGCGGCTACTCTGGCAGGAACCACACTTCACAGAAGCCTATAAATTTAATCATTTGATACTTGGTCAACATGCTATCTACAAAACAAATTTTGTTGTGCTAACTCTTATCTTTCTTGGTGTTGCATTTACGGTGGCCAGCAGTGTATATGAAAATTCTCCGTAATCACAGATTTGGTTTCTTCGAGTTAGGCCAGAAACATTCTTCTCTGAAGACTTCTTCCTCGAACTGAGTTCACAATTTTCATGCAGATTCCCATGACATGACGCATATTTAGAAGGTTGCAATAGAGGGCCTTTTGGTGAATAATGCAATTATAAGAAAGGAAATGTGGTAAGTCACATTGTCTTTGATACACATAGCCAAAAAACCATTGACTGTGCCCGTCGTTGATGGGGCCCATCAGTTGTCATCGATACAACTTTATAAATCGGAATTCTTTTCTCCTCTATGTATTTATTGAAAGCGTAGTAAACCTTTTCTCCCCTCGTGCTTTCCTCTTTCGAAGTAATCTTGTTAATAATCCTTCTTTTACTCTCATATTCTTAAAATATATAAATGCAATGTAGAGAAATATCAACTAATTCCGTAGATTCGTCAAACTGCAAGGAAAAGCAAGTGCAGTAATATCTTCGGTCAGCTAATCAACCAGATGGGAATGGATCATTCCTAAACGGCGCGTGACAGTTCTATGCGAAAGTTGTACGTCTTTAATTGCGGAAATAATTTCATTTTTGTTTTTGAAGGAATCAAATAACGAATTGCTGGCTTCCAGAAACGCTTTTTTTTATCATTTCTCCATCTTTATCATTTCTGCTAAATGATTATTATGTTTTGCTAAAACACAAACTCATTTGAAAAGATGCAACACTGTTGCAGCTTTAGATATAGTATTGGTTTCTATAAAACCTGATTGTTGTCCGATTAATTGTGATTTAAATTCTTTTAATTTTACTTACGCAATTCACTTTTAAACGGAAAACCTGTATCAAAACTTTGATGCATACTTTTGAAATGCGTTTCCTTTTTTGGCACACTTGCATGATCTATATAGCCCACACATTTTGCATTCACTATTGTAAAGAAATAGTGGCACTTGTTTTCGATACTATACGCCTCTTTAAAAATTTGACAAATTACTATTTTTAATACAAATACACAAGTAACATAAAATCTCCAAGCTGATTGTTTGAGCAATCGTGAGCGATTGCGCTTTCAATGCAGCGAACATACGTAAGCCGAGGAATTTGTATATATAACCGATATATATATATATATATATATATATATATATATAGTTAATACATTCGCTGCTGGGTGCCGCGCCATGACGAGATGTAATATCAACACAAGAATCCAATCCCGTTGAAGCGTGAGGTGTGGGGTGATGTTTCAGTTGCCAATCCCGTGTTATCGTGGAAAGAGCTGATCAACGTTTATTTTCCCCTTCAGTCAGTGTGTGTGGGGGGGGGGGACCCATTTTTACGGCTGGCATTGCGATGATCACATTTCTTCCCTATAGTCGCAAATACTGTGAGTCATAGTGCGTTTCCAATAATAGTACATATGTCGTCTACACATATTCGCATACATTGTGAACAGCCGATGCTCCAGTCTAGCTGCTTCGGTGTTCCACAAATATATTTCTTTTAGTAGAGCGTCTTAGGTTTTATGAGAAGGCGGTCACCTTAAAATGTCTTGGCGGTCCACCGGTCGATCGTGATCGACTTAATGTTTACCCCAGCGTTTCATGAAGCATTGTGTAAAATCATGCGTAATAGATAATTAAATTATTCACCGCTACTTGTGCGAAAAATAAATAGAAATTACTATTTTCAGTGTAAAGGTCTATGTTATGCTGAAATCCAATAAAGGTTCTCCTCCTGTAATAACGCTTTGAGAAGCTCAACTGTCTTCAGAAACATATTACGGTTTTATCTTTTTTAAATCACAGGAACTTTTTAATTTTTATAACTGTTTTGGTTTTACAAGTTCATTTATAATTTTAAAAATACCAAACTAAACAATTATTCATATCATTTGATAACTTTAAATTTTAATCTACGTTTTGATCAATATTTTAAAAATTATTTGCCAGATTTGTACAAAATAGATGATCAACCAATGATGATGGATCAATTCAATACTTATCTTGATAATTTGTACGGTTTAAAATTAAAGTCGTAATGTAGATTTACATCAAAGTATATTATTATTGAATTCAATGCATTGTTATTGTATGGAGGAAGGGGGCGTGATGAAAATTGATTGAAAATGGAGTCTCAAGTAGAAAAAGTTTGAGAAGCACTGGAGTAAAGGGAAAAATGATTTTATTACCAAAAGTTATGTACCAAATAATTATTTTTTGGCATAATCATTGTAAATATGGACCCATTTGTCAAATCAGTAGATGCTTTACAATGCCCTTTTCGAGAAATATCGCTGCGATGTGATGGGGACCTGAACGTTGTTTAAAAGCTCTCATTGGTCCAGAGCCACTAAAAAAAGAAAATAAAAAGAAAGAGGAATGCTGGAGCTGTCCTTATATTCAAGACAATTCTTTCCCTCACAGTGCCGCCATCCTCTAAAGAGACAGTTTCTTCGAACCGTTTAACAAGCTTCACTAATATTCGTCTCAATTTCTTTCACCGTACGTGATTTTCGCAAGGCAATACAGTTGTGCCAACTCACCTCTCAAATAGAATAACTCCAATAACAACTCTCAAACGGTTAATAACATTCGGAAAGTGAATGAGAAACCCTCGTGTATTACGGTCTTTCATTGCAAGATTAATTTGCATAATTCTGCTATACCTCTTGGATATCAACGTCCTCTAAGATCGACACTTCCGTGAGAAAGCCCTTTCTTGCACACACACATAAACTGCACTTCTTTACCATCATTTTTCTTCACTTTTTTAAAAATGAATTTTTAAAGTTTAAACGGATCTTTGGCTCAACCGATATATACTTACAGGAATAGTAACTCGCTTAGTGCGGCTTCACTCAGTGTGAACTCACTATAGTACGGTTAGCACATTTGAAGTAAAATAAATGTCATTTAGTGCAGATTAATTCACTATTTTGTACTTTGGGAAGATTTTACGCCAAAATGTTACCACTAAAATAATATTGCCAAAATATAGTGCGAATTGGTCAAGATCAATGAGTGAGTGTTTATTAACGGTGAATTGTAAAGAACATTATAGCTATTCATGACGGACCTCGTAATTTTGAACCACGACCAAGTGGCGAGGAGGACACTTGAGCCGGCAACCGCTCTTCAAACTACCGCCTCATGCCAACGGAATATTTTGAACTACGACAGACTCTTTTCGTGCATTACCCCCTTTACACTGTGGCTCGACCTCATAACACGCTAGTCACGTGCTCGTGACCATGACCACCGTGGCGTTAGTCAAGATCAAGCACGATGATTATTGCGAGCATATCATCGAGGGAAGGGGCTGATATAAGCGAAACAACATAAAGGAGGGATAGTACAAAGTCAAAGGAAGGAGATTTAAGTGCAATCGAACGATGTAGGAAGCAGAAACGGCATTTCAAACTCTATATAAAACTTAGGTCACGCAGCGTGTTTCTCATTATTTGAATGTTTTTTATTTGTGAGAAGATCGTGGTGTAAGAAGGAGAAATCGAATTCGATAGCGGCAATATCGTGGCCTATTGGAAGTGCGGTTTTTTGGTTTCGCGATATTGCTGCTCGCATTGGTTGGAATTCAACGACTGTAAACAAATATGGAAACGATGGGTTCTAACTGAAAGCGATGAGCGAAGGAATCGCTTGGTTTAAATTGCTTTGGTGTTTAAAGATCATTACTTCCCCCCCCCCCTTTGCCGGAGTAGGAAAAAAAATGCAGCAAGATATATTTTAAATGTAATAGCTTTCTTTTTATGCTGTTACATTTAATTGGGTCATTAGATCTAAAATTCAGAGCACACATATTTACTTTTAATATTAAAGAGAAGGTAACTCGATGATCTGAATCTGGATCGAAATACATGAAAATGACTCAGAATCTTAAGCGCAGGTCGAGAAATTAAGATTTGGATTTTGGATGATTTATCTTTGTTTCTCCCGCCTAACTGAATTGATAAAATTGCGCATTTGCTTAGAATCATTTGTGGATGAGTTTTTGTATTAAACGCGGTATTTTTTTTCTCCGAGTACAAAGAACTATTTCTTCCTACGATTCATAAAACTATTGTGTTCATCTTACTCATTTGATACATTCAAGGTCTATTGGTACCAAATAGAATGATACATATTAAGAGAATAGAAGTAAATCGCATTTAATAATTTTTTTTTCGAAACAAAAACTTGTGTGTGAGTTCTATTGAAGGAAGAAAATGTCCTATCAAATACAAAGAAAATAATGTATAAATTGCATATGTTATCCCATCTTGTGGCTGTTTTGAATTTTTTAAAAGTTTATCCTCGAGAAAAAAACCAATATGCTGCATTGAATTAGTATTCTAGAATATCAAGGCTATTGGATGAACAATAAGAATTGTGATACAAATGAGGTAAGGATGGATCAATTTCTTTGCTTTGCAACAGAAAAACTACGTACAACGGCTTAAATATATCAAAAGTTTTTTAATTCATTGGCAATGGAAAATATGTCTAGATTTTTGTTAATTCTCATCAATTATAAATGGCTCAGAATTTTATCAAAATATTATTATTCACAAGAGAGAGAAATCAGCTTTGAAACATTTTACTATAAAATAAATGTATCAATTTCATTTTGAATACATGAAATCAATTAATAATTCTTTCAAAGTGCTTGGAGTAAAATACATAATAAACATACCTTTAAAGTATCTTTTGCAACTGGCTTCCGCAAGAAAACCAATAGAGGGGCAAAAAGAAAACTGGTAAAAGCAACTGCACAAACTGACCTAAAAGCGAAAACCACTTATTAAACTTATACATATAGATTTGTGAAATTTTATCAAATACAAAAATGATACTGAATAAAAAATTGAATCAATTTTTCTGGTTAATTCACTATTAGAATAATTATTTTTGACATGAATTCGAGGAAATGTTTTTGTTTATTGCTTGATATGAGACTTCTCAGAAGATCTGATTTTGTTCTATCCACGGTCTCCTCTTTGTGAAACATTCTTTAACTGTGGTTCCGTAGACTTGATTTGATGCTAATGTAAATGCTATTGAAACTCTGGCAAGAAATCATGGATCGTTAAACGGTAATAGTGAGTCGTTCGTCCTTAAGTTATCATTCAAGCTAGTTCGGAGAAGTGAAAATAATGGAGAAGCTAATTTGAAGAGGAGACTGCAATAGCTTAGGAAAGAGCTGACAAGTGATCTACAAGCGAATCAAGAGATATTGATAAGCTTATATAAGGAAATTAATTAAGATGGTTATCAAACGTGAATAAATCATAGGTTGATCAGTCATAAATAAAAAGTAACTATTTTTATCTGCTTCTTCAGTGACCCAAAGCAGACCTCCGGGTTACGATAATTTTATGTCATTATTTTGCTCAAGAAATTTTGTCAGTAAAGTACACTGATGGATAAAAATTAAAGACACGCATATCTATAAAAACAACCGTATGTTGTTGTCTTGTCCAAGTAGTGTAGATAAATCAAATATCATCCGAAACAGCACTTGCAGTGTAACAACCGTATAAAAACAAGGAATTGTAAAACAAGTGTTACCAGAACATTATATAGGCTATGTTAAAAATTTATGTTAAAAAAATAAGGTGCAGAGGATGTGTTCCTGGCTGATCATGCAGATGTTGAACCAAACAAATAACTTTTCAAAAATTGCATTACAGATACTCATAAAATTCATGGGATAGGTGCTTAGTAATGTTCTTTTGAATCATTTAATTCATTTTATTGTATATGAACAATATTACATAAAATATACTACATTGGAAGGTAAAAGCTGAAGACGAAAACGCATTTACATTTAGCGTAAAAACCAGTGATTATTGATTGTTTTACATGTTTAGTGTTGCCAAAACATAGTACCCTACGCCAAAGATTTCGACGCCACAGCTCCTTTGAGGTTCGTCACCTATCTGCGCATTGTGTCCTCAAGCAAAGAGTGCACACTGGGCTTTGATGCACCTATGAGATGCGCTATTTGTTCTGGGATCATGCGGTGAATTGGCGCCGCTTCTCCAAGCATCTTTCCATTGCCAAAACAATAACAAAAACGAAAATAATAAAAATAACAATCAAAACATTACAAATAAAAATAAAGACGAAAGCCAAAATGTTTTAAAAAAATCAGGTGCTCCGGCTGGACATTTCAAAATTCAGACGGGTCATCCCAGAAATTAACTTTTCTGAAATAGTTCAAAATAAGATACCTCAGAAGTGTATGCCCCGAACCCAAGTATTTTTTTTTACTCGCTTGCCCTTCGAACCTATGCAAGTATAAATGGTGGTCTTCTAAAAGATTTGCTTATTCTCATTGAGGAATCAATTATCCATACAAATCTTCTGGCGTGGCCTTTAAGGAATTACTTCCATCCTTCAGCAGAGCATCTCCGGACACTGACTCAACTCGTGTTGTTACGACCGCATGTGCAGATGGCGCTAGTAGTGATCTTTTGTTAACAATTTGTATTCGGTATTCTTGTAGCTCAGGAGCACGACGCTACCAACCGTCGCTCAATAAGCCATAATTTATTTTTACCGTCTACTGCAATTTGAGTAGACAAGTTATACATAACTCATAGTCTAAATATACACCTTTCAGTATATATATATAACACATGTAATTTTTGAAGTTTTACGGCAGGCTTCGATCCCCCTCTACATTTCACTATTGCTCACCCTCCCAAAATGTGCAATATTCTCGTAAAACTGGTTTCTGAAACGTAAATAGCTTGCGTTCGAAAGTACATGAAGTCCGTCCATGAGCAAAACCTTGTTTTGAGTTCAGGAAACCCGGTTTCAACCAGGACTTATCCCTTTTTTTAGATCACTGATCTTTACAAGGATGATAGAGTTCATTTTCTTCATCCTCGTGTACAGGGAAGCACTGAAATTTATTATAAAAATTCTATCAGCCAAAAAAGAAGCGTTCAAATTTAGAAGAAATGGCTATTCCAATTCAATTAATAATCCCCTCACAATACTTATGTTAGTAAACGAAAATTCCCTGCGGAGGATTTTCAAAAACTTTAAAATTCTGATAATAATTTAATCATTGCTGATTGGCATAACGCTAGATCGACGTTCAGGAATGTGCCTTCGAGGAGTAAAGCAAAGATCTTGTATTTTTTCCATTTAATTTAATCACCGATGATTGCTTAGTTACCAAAAGGATTGGGTTCCCCAGTGTAATTCTAATAAAAAAATAATATAAAATAAAAGAAATGTGTATGTGTGTGATGAGGCACGTACTTTGAATACTATCTTATAATAATAAAATTCTTTGAGCCAATGTAGATTTTTGTAATTATAGTATTTTAATTTTCTTACTTTGGTCCAAGTGGAGTGTTTTTGTTGTTAGGATCTGTAGATGGAAAATGTGATTGTCCAACACTTTTTATACACTGCGCAAGACAAGAGTTCAATTTCTATTACTGATTCTAGTGTGAATATTGTTTGCAAATGTTTCTTTTTAAAAGAGAATTTCGTAGTTCTCAAATAATGCCCCTTATCCTTATTTACCCTTATTTTCTTCCCTTATCGCTTGAGATTTCCCCAAAAATGGAAACTTAAGTAGACCACTTAAAACTTTATTTTTTTGATTTGATAATTTCTTTACTTCTAAAAGAAAACCCTTTTTCTCTCGCCACCTGTGCATTTTTTAGAAAACATTTTGTAGGTTATACAAATTTCTGAAATAAGTATGCCAAATATACAGATAAATTGATTTATAGAACAAATAGTAGAGAGAGAGAGAGCAATTGCTTTTCATATTAAAAATATTCTTAAAAATACTTTAATTACTTTGTTTTCAATTTTGTGTGCAGTCATATTTTCAGATTTCAGCAAGAGTTTCACTGTTACTAAGTAGTGATGCCAATTTTAATCTCTTAATGGTTATTACATATAACAAAACAAAAAACAAAAAAATACTTTAGTTCAATTTTTTCTCAAGAATTAACTTAATTTTAAATTCGTTTTTACCATTTTATTTCAAATGATTATGCACACAAATTTTTTAATTTTTATTCCATATAAATTATACTGCAACATTGTTAGGTAGAGTAAGTATATTTTTATTATAAGTAGAAATATGAAGGGAATTCATAAAAAAATGTTATTGAATGAGATGTCTAAGGTGAAAAACGCTTTCTGGATATAAGATACAAAATTCTCAAATTTTTAATGTAGTAAATATCTAATTAGTGTCAATGCATAAATTGTAACTGCAATAATTTGATGAAATATTCTGCTCATTCATTTAAAAATTATTATTTTGTTTCAACTGTAGTGATGGATTCAACAAGGAAGAGTTAAGTTTCCAAATTCATAAGAATAAAATTCAACACAAAATCAACAAGTATTGCAATCACTAGTTTTCTGTTGAAAATAAGCAAGATTAAACAAGATAATATAGAGAGTGTTGCCGAATTCGACCGATACATTTAGAGGGGTGACAGTAGGCAGCATGGGGAGGACAAAGCAACATAGAACCTAGAGTCGCAAACCACGTTGAGTGTGTGAAAGTCGTGATAATAGTCGGGAGGACGATGAGCCAGACGATGGAAATGGACAAACGAATGCAGGGGTGTACATACACTGCCGAAAGTGTGAAGGGCGCAAAATAACCTGCTTTCCTACATCACGTCCACCCGAGCAGAGTTATATTCTCCGAGACTGCGGAATGTGGGGTTCATGCACAATACATCTTTCGTTTGCCGTGCGCAAGCACACTACATATCCC
This sequence comes from Trichonephila clavipes, assembly GCA_019973935.1. Lineage (NCBI taxonomy): Eukaryota > Metazoa > Arthropoda > Arachnida > Araneae > Nephilidae > Trichonephila > Trichonephila clavipes. The sequence goes on along the minus strand of BMAU01001462.1, from coordinate 222,512 downwards.
GGGAGGTGGATGCGACGGACCTGTTGCTTGGTCTAAGCAAAGCCTTTCTTCTTCTGAGGCCACCTGAAATCGCTTGCGTAAGAGATGACGCAATGACGTTGACGTACGGCCTTTATGGATCAACGTATTCTAAAGAAATGCTAAAGGAGGTAGAGACGTAATAATCTTGAGTTGCAATTATTGGGAAAAGAAAACTCTTTATTTACTACGAAAAAACACATTTTGGCACTGTATAATAACAAATGTTTTAGTTATTCGTGTAATTCAAATTAAGGTATCATTATTGGGACTTTTATTGTTTTACAGATGAGAGATGACAAATAACTCATATTAGGATTGTAAGATGTTATACTTAAAGCAAAATGCACGCTGAATCGGAATCAACTGTCAAACGGATTCTAAGTAATTAATTCTTTTTGCTCTGGTTCACTGTTTTGGCAAAAGGATTTGTGATTTGTTTCAAAATGTCATTTTACAGACGCGATGTTCTACATTCCGTTTTTCCACAACATAAAACACACACCGCGTTGTATCCTTTACTAATCGTGCCATATTTCTCGTCCACCAAGTTTGAAATTCTCTCTCTCTGATACACTTACTATCTCACACTCTTTTTTTTTTTTTAACTAGCCACGTTAAGTAACATTTCAAAATAGTAAATATCAACTCCAATAAACTTTAAAATATAGCTGTGTCAACTCAAGTGACAATTGTATGCGTAGCTTCCTTAGCAACACGACGTAACAGACAACTGGACCCTGACCTACGGAGTCGCAACTTTGAACACAATCACTTGCCGTTGCATTTCTGACGTCGAGCATTGCAAGCATACTTCACGTCCAATCAATGGATTTCTTACCTCTTGTTGTTCCTTTTCATTCCGTCCCCTCTCGAAAGGTTTTTACGAATGACTCCGACTCAACGTGGTTTGTGACCCCATGGGGGCGTCTCCATGCTGCCTATTATCACCCCTCTGAATTTGTCAGTCCAATTCCTCAACACCCTGTATTTTATCTCACACACACGCAGTTAAACTTTGAAAAAAAATAAAACTTAGCTGGAAATCAAAAGCTCCAGGAAAAAAATGTGGACGAAAGGAATTCCTTAACCCTTTATCTACCGACGGTACTTATCACTCACTTTAAAATTACATAGAATAACCATTTTTACGAATATTCTGACGATATACTTAGCAGGAATATTCTTTGAATCCACTCTTCCAAGATAAATGGCAGCACAGGTTCTATGATGAGTATTTTAGCGGGGAAGGCGAATAGTTTTATAGCAGAAATTGTGTTTTCAGCTGATGGCATTTTCAGTGGATTGCAAAGTTTAGTAAAATAGTTAATGTCAAAATTTAAGTGTCTTATTTTTTCGTATGTTAATGAAGACCTTAGAAAACAATTTGACTATTTGTTTTAAGGGAACAGTGTATATAATTAATTTTACAGTTGAATATCTTTAATGAATTAATTAGCTCTAATGGATTAAATTCCCCAACGTTGAGTATTTTGTTCATGTATATCCCTTAATTTTCAATGTAGTGATCCAAAAAAAAATATTGCATGAAAAAATTGCTGTAAATCATATAATGCGGTAGATAAAGGGTTAAATTCAGAATAGTTGCCGAACTCTACAACACGAAAACTGTAACAGCAGTTGCAAATTAAAATAAAATAAAATGAGAGAAAATGAGAGATGAGCAATATAAACACGTGTGGAAAATTAAGAGAATTTGTATAATGGCGAATTCTGAAAAATTATAGAGGGCAGGTTTTGAATGAAATTTGATACGAATATACCTTTATAAGAGAAGGAGATGTACCATTCAAAAGTCATTTTCTGAATTATGATTATCAATGAAGTGCAAGGCTGCCCAAAATCCTTGTTGTAAAATTGAACTGAAAACGCCCTCTCACCGCATACTTGGCAAGAGACAGTTTAAGAGTCCTTGTGGCAGCCGATCTCATTCCTGCCAGCTTTTGGCTCCAAGATGGTCATTGCTTTTTCCAAGAGATTTAAGACCAGGTTTGGTTGGCCAATCCATGCGGCGAATATCCCAAGTAATAGTCGAATATCTGAGCCTTATGAAGACGAGCGTTATTATTCATTAACGGGAACTCAGGACCAACTACACCCTGAAAAGTCCAACATAAACCTCTAACATTTCCTTTCTATACCTCATAGTAGTGGAAGTTTATCAAACACTTTCAAGGATTTGCGACCATCCAATATGCTTGCCCAACCCATTACACCTCCACCCCAGTGATGATCCTTCCACTAGATGAGAGAAATCTTATCTCCAGATTCACTCAAGTCTGGTCTCTTAGGTGCTGTAGTGAGTGGGACGCAAAAAACGTCATTTGACATTAAGTCTTCGGGCAAATGTCTAAAGGCAGCAGACGAGGTGTGATACAAATCAAAACGAGACTGGTCCAATAAATCGTTGTGCTTACAAAAGCTGTGACCCGTTCAAAGTAGTTCCCTTCAGCCTTCGTACACTTCTGCATTTGGCGCTGCCATTGCCGGTAACAGTTCCGAAACGAGGTTTTTGGTAGTTCCTTTAGGAGATATTACGTTTTTGCCTGGATCAACTGAGGTAAAATGTATTTCCTTTCAGCAAGATTTGACTGTAGGAAATAAAAAAGTCTCATGGGGTCAAATCAGGTGAATAAAGAGGATGTAATGTTTTTGCTGATGAGAAACTTCTTGACAGATAGGGCCATGTGAGCCATCCATCACTCCCCAATTAAGGCTTTTTTTTCCTAATTTTTTCATGAATTTTTTTAGTACTTCAATGTAGTTTGACCACTGATGTGAGTGGGAATTCACTCATATCACGATTTTTGGCTATGTTTTGGTCTGTAATCACTGACCTTGGGCGCCCAACAGGTTTATCATCTTTCCCACTGTCCCTTTTCCCGGAAAACCTCTTATACTATTCAAACACATGTGCACGAGACAAAGTTTTATCTCCATAAGCCTTGGTGAGTATTTGAAATGTTTTTGTGGCTGATTTCATTAAGTTTCACAAGAAACTTGATGTTGATTTGATATTTTTCGGGAAGAATGCAGTTGCACGTGTTCACTCAGTGATGCAGTACTCCCAACTGACGTGATCGATTAAGACGAAATTCGCCACATGGATAGAATTGGTGCGTGGGATGATGTCATCAAAACAGTTGTTGCCAACTCCACTCTTATTTGAAGCTACACACTTAGTCTTGGCTTTTTTGTGTCACACCTTGTGTAGCTCATTTAAGAATTGTGTTACAGTCCTGTGTCACCTCTCTGAAAATGTCAACTAACCATGCTCCTACGTCGCTTCTCCAGGTCTTCTCGATATGGATCCAGTGTCATGAACCATATTGGAAACTGTATTGGGATCTCCAATCTCTATCTTCATCTTATTCCGTAATTCATGCGTTCGTGGCAATTCAAAATATAGTCAACTTTTTGGAGAAACATGACAAATGTTATGCAGAAATATGAGCAACCTTTTTTGTGTTTATATCCCCTCCGTTATCGCAACAGGCTCCTATACGCTTGCTTATAGGACTAATATTTGCATAATTCTTCAGTCAGTATTTTTTGTTCAATACCTTCTGCAACTTGAAGATTTCTTTTAATTTGACAGAAGAATGTACTTGACAAATACTCCTTGATCTAAAGCCATTGAGGAAATATACTGAAGATTTAATTGCGGTATACATACCCTTCAAATCCAAATCTCTGTACAATTGTCGCACTGAACACTGGTCCTGAAAACAGATAATAAAAATTAAGTGCATGGATAGAAATTGTATCGAAATTGTAAATCAAATATAAAAAGGTTTTGTTATAATATTACACTGCGGAAAACTATTCAAAGCCTATTTGACATATTAGCATCATTTTATTTGAGCTTGAATGCCAACTAGAATAAAGTCGAATAGGTGGGTGTTATTTTTGCTGGGATGTCTTTAATGTATAAATAAGTAAACATTTTCATGTTAATTTTTTTTACTTTACATATATACAAATGACATCAATTTCAGTTGCAGTTTATAACTTGTTGCTCGTACTCCGAAACCAGTTATATTTTTTTAAGGTTTTCTTTTTGTATTTAAAAACTTTGTAAAATAAAACATTTATTTTCGAAAGAGTTATTTTAAACTGAATATTTTCATCGTTATTCTCTTGTGCACATTTTTTTTCAAATTCTTTTTCTAGTTTATGAGTTGTTTTTTTCTTAGCAAGATTCTCTTTTAGTCAATCAGTAATTTGATGTACAAAAAGAAATACTTATGGTAATAAATCCAATTTTAATTTATTCTAATTTGACACAGTTAAATGACTATTTTCTAGGTCATGAGGTCAAGTATTTCATTAAAAAAGAACTTTAAATAAAGTCCAACGAAGAAAAAAAAAACTTTTCCTGTAAGAAACATTTTTCTGTTGTTTGATGTCTGCAAAGGAGTCAATTGAAGTTCAGCTATACACGAGGGCTTTTCGAAGTGGGATGATATTAAGACAGTGTTTCTCAAAGTGTGGGGATCGCCCCCCTGGGGGGGGGGCGCGAGCATATCGAAAATTTAAAGATTTTTTTTTAAAAAAAAATAACCGGAAAGAGAAGTAAAACAAAATGCTTTCTTCCATAATAAAAAAAAATACACACAACAACACTGACATAATTTATGTTTATTATCTGGCTTTTTTCCGTCATCAAATAGCTATCTTTGATCCCAAAACCAAATTAAAGAAAAGAAAACATTTTGTTTTATTTGCTCTATTTCCTCAATGAGAGATTTTTTCATTACGTTTTAACATAAAATATTACTCGTTAAAAGAAAAACGAAACCCAGACCCTGAGAAAAATTCTAAGATAAACAATTTATCACTGTAATTATTATTGAAATACTGTACATTAGTTGTAGAAAAAGAAAAGGAAGACATGATTCACTTTTCAGCCAGGCTGCATAGTACGTTTGCTAATTATTTGATTGACCTTCAATCTTATGATATGGTTATTCAATATTAGTTCTGTCCCATCTTTTATGCGTTTTCTTCTCGCTTAGGGAAATTGTAAATAATAGAGTTTATATTTGGAAAAGAATTGATTGATTTAACATTTCTGTAATGTTAGTGAAAAGTGTCTGATTTGCGTCCTTTATTATGGTCTTGTACTTTTGAATAATTTTAGTTCAATTTTTTTTTTTGAATTTTTCTCAAATCATCAAAGAATTAAATAGTCCTTGAAAGAAGGTAAGTATACTTTCAATAAATTAAAATATTCACTAGAATTCCGATTTGTATCCTGTACAGTAAAAATAATTATAAACAAATGAGTGGGGTGACTGAGTCCCCCCGCACTACCATTAGCGTTAGTATCGAGTACGCGCCTGCTCCCGGGTTAAAACATTTTGAAGTCTTCTCGCTTTAAATGTTAAAAAGTAACACAATTATTCTTCATCGGAATTTTATATTATTTTTCATTATTTAACATTAATTCTAAATGCTAATTCTGTGAGGTTTAAAATTACAGTTCTTTTAAACAGTTATTTACAATTATAGCATTTATCTAAAAAAAATCATTTTACATTTTTGTATACAATGCGGTGCACGCAGTTTTACTCTCCTTACAGTTCAGCTATTATATCAAGAATAATGTTCTATTTTTTTAAAAAATAAGCTCGTGCGAAGAGTCGGTGTTTCAGCCAGTATACGTTCAATGTATCAGTACTGAAGAAGGTATTTTATAAATAATTTCTTATTACTAAATTTGGCCGCGGTAGCCGAGTGGTATAGGTATCGGATCATGGCTTGCCTTGTCACGAGTTCGAGCCCAGTACTACTAAAGACCCGCCGTGTAGGGCAGCGATGCACGTTAAATCCGTCGAGAGCTGAAACGTTCTCCCGTTGGTGTGGTGTGGTAGTTAGGAGAGAGGGGTGCCAGCTCAGGTGTTGTCCACGTTACTTGACCATGGTTCAAAATTACGTGGTCCTTCGTCAAAAGCCCTCGTGCAGCTGAACAGTGCGACGTTAATATTAAATCAATCAATCAATCTTATTACTAAATTAAGAAAAAGTTTAATAATTATTAGGGACTTCCACGGGCTTGTCTTGTAGAGGAAAGTTTTTCAAAGGAAGGTTTAATATCAGAAATTGACAATTAAAGAGTTATTTTTCTATATTTAGCTGAGATCTATATTTTGTCTTCAAAGCATCCACCGCAGAAAATCCGTTTTTAACAAAGGTAGGATGTTGAAAATGGTAATAGTATACGAAGTGCTTTTGTTTTCAGTACAGATAATTCCTCATCCACCTCTACCCAAAATTCAAAGAGGGATTTATTACAAAATTGCCTTTTAATTTTTCACTGCATGTGAAATCTATGAAGATTTCTTCTTCGGAAGTTGAGAGCCCTTCTGGAGTATCTTGAAATAGATCCCGAATCCACTCGTAACTTTCTACCAAGCTGTCCTCATCCAGAAAATACTTTTTAAAATTCTTTGCCAACATAGCTAAATGATTTTACATGTTTTAAAAACAACTTTCACATGTTGTTCTACAGATTTGTAAGTTTTAACACATATCGAGCTGGGGCTTTTCCCCCCATCATTTACTTCAGTAGTGGTAAATCCAAAATTTAAGTATTTTTGAGAAGATCGCCTTGATTTAATTTTCGGAACCATGCTCGTTCGTCTGTGTACTTGTTGATTCTTTATTATCATCGAATGTTTGCTTACGACTTAAAAATGTATGTATGATATTGTTTTAATCTACTGCCATAAATACTTAATTACCGTGAATTACAATTAACGTGTAAATTAAAAAAATGTACATTTAAGCTAGATTCGGTAGTTATAGGAGTATCGAGTCGACCAAAACTGATTGGAATTGTACGAGGAAAAGCATTTTTACATGTTTTGCGCAGACGACCGATAGGTTGCCCAGACTCACGTAAACGTACCCTATAATGCCAGATGTGATGGATATGATAGAGAGCAACATTGACTAGACTATTTTTCTAATGACATTTGTACTTTGAGAAATGAATGCTGAAGGAAATAAATCTTTAATTAAATATATCATTTTGCGATTTGTTCCAATTTAAAAATTAGAGAAAGAAAAATAACATAATAAGTAAGTAATATATATTTTAAGTAATTTTCTTAAAATATATATTACTTAAAAGTTACATATACACAAAATTTAATATACTTATCGTATTAATTTGTACGGTTTATAATTAAGATCGTATTGTAACTTGAGCGTCTCTCTCTGAAAGTGCATTTTTATTGCAGTCAATACATTATTGTGTTACGGGGTAAAAATTAGGATTGCCAATTGGGTCACCAGTATTGAAAGTTTGAGAAACACTGTATTAAAATAAGAGAAGGAAGAGGCCATTGCAGATTGGGGTGATATGAGGGAAAAAATCTCTTGGTCCGAAGTCAAAAAATGTCACCTTTCAGATCTTGCATTGATTTCATAAGAGTTGGGTGAGGAATTGAAATAGAAAGAAGCTATTTACAATGTCTGCTGTTCATTCAACACGTATACAATACGTACACGCATACAACAGGTATGTCAAATGGTAGATTTTTCTAGAAATTCGGTTGATTTCACAGTCTTAGAATGTAGCATATTACCTATGATGAAGCCAAGACAAAATGCAACATCAGCTATAGCATAAACGCAACCATAAACTGAAGTGTGTCGAATGTCTACAAGGTAGCCCAACATCGGCATCATTGAGGAGTCCACCATACCTGTAATATATGATAAAATTAGTTTTGAATGCATTGTTTAGACTCAAACATTCTTTTTAGAATGAATGATAAAAAATTATTCAAAATTCATTCCTTATTTCAAACAAAACTATTAGAGTTGATCCGATCCTTGATTCTGAAGGACGAAGAAATAGAATTTTCTATTCGATTTTGATACACTTTTCCGTCATGACTCGAACTCAAATTACAAATATGGGCCCCTAACAGTTAGAAATGAGTAATTGATTCTAACATTTTATAAGCAGAGAGTAAATGCACTCAAAAACCCCACTCCATAAATGAACTTTAGAAATGGTCAAAACTCTCTTACAGATATATTTTGGACTGTTTATCTTTTATATCGAATAGATCGAGGGGAAGAGATTTAGAAAAATTGGGATGTTCCTTTTTTTCGTACATTTTATGGAGAGATTCCTACAGACGAATGGAAAGATCGCTTCCCTTTTCCTCAAATTCAACAACGAGTTTTTCCTAGGAAATTAATATCAAAATAGGACTTTTATTAAAATATCGGTTTGAGCAAGTAAAATTATATCATCTTAATAAAGTAATAATCCAACCTTATTTTCGTGAATATATACACAACTCACCCCATTTAAGTGAATGAAAATTAAAATTCTTTAATGCTAGGTTACTTTCTAAACACCAACTCCCCTCGATTATTTAGTTTCCATACACATAACTAGTTTTAGTAACATGAGCGTCCGAATTTCAAGTCTTTAGTCGCGCATCCCCTTTTAGACGAATGCTCTTTACAACTCATAAGGAATGCCACTTCTTTTTCGATGTCATCTTTCTTTTCATTTGTATACTCGGCGCATCTGTAAATCTCTACGGTACAAATAGACCCTTTTAATGTCTAACTGGCAAGGGTGCCATTTTGGCTGACTCAGAGAAACACTTTTTATGACAGAAAAGTTTACAACAGGACTAAATCCTTGGTCCTAATAAATTTGCTGAAAATGTTTCCTTTTTCTTTTCATCCCATCCACATCCTAGAATTGGATCTTTTTCAGGTTTATGTCCCATACCCATTATTGTCTTCCTGTCTGTGGAGATAGTATTCAAATTATTCGGTCGCAGGGAAATGAAAGGATTGGATCCAATTCCTAAGGGAGATACGATCATTGAACGGATCTTCAAGGTCATTTTCCTGACGAAATAAAGGATTGGATCAAATCCCTAAAATGTTTCAGTGAAATGATGAAAGAAAATTGTCAAGAGTTTCAAAGTGTTTATTTAGCAAGTAGGGTGTATTATTAAATGTAGAGTAAGTAATACAACAATAGTCAATGAAATACAAATTATTTATTCGAAACTAATTAACAGAAGAATTAGGTAATAAAGCTGGTACTTTTTTCAAACAGATATTTGTAGTAAATTTTCAAAAATTTTACACACACACACACATTTTGGTTAAAACACACGTTATTGATTTGTATCATCTCAAGTTACAAAATACGCGTTACTTTTTTTTTACAAGCACATCTTTTTGTTTTGCATTGTAATGTGCACAGGAACACTTCTTAAATCCTGAGTTCGATTAATATGCGGAAATGTTTCGGTCAATTTTGTAGTAGCTATTTGTTGAGTGTTTCCAGATAGACAATCTTTTATAATTCCACCTGAGGTAGGTATAAATTATGTTTGAAATTTAATATGATCCCCACTAAGTTACTTCCATCTCTCTCGAATAGACTTCTATCTTATAGGTACATGCACCAAAACTGTGAAATTCACTGAAAAATCTTTTTTTTCCTTCCTTTCATTTTTTCAGCTAATCTTTTCTTGTGTCTTACAGCATTTTCCCTTTGATCTTTAAAGCTCTCGACTTTTGGGCACAGAATCTTCAATCCGTATCATTCGTCTCCTCCCACTCAAGGATTTTTACAAATTCCAGTAGATTCTATTCTACAAAAACATTGGACTAGCTGAATGTCACCATTTACAATATTGCGCGTTTGTTAATTCTTGTATGACACCAGTTATAAACTCCCTACCGTTGTCGCTTTGTAGTATATGAAGACTTCAAAAAACATTTTTAATAGCTCGATTTCTACTTCAGAAGCTTTTTTCAAGTCAACGGTGAGAGAAAGCTGAAATTTGTCGCGTGGTCTTAGTAGCTTAATACCCATTTGTTATTTCTATCTGGGGTCGATCGTAAGTCAAATCAATCCATTTGGCCACGATGATTCAAGTCACTAGATACAATTAGGTAAACAACAATTCTCTTTTCTTAGAAAAACTTTTTTTGGACTAACATACCATGCACAACTTTTAAAAACTCCAGTACAACTGAAGTAGATACTAGGTGTTTCGATTTCGAACTCTTGAGCGTTTTATTTCTTCCTCCGTGGCCATCTGGCTGATGTGTTTCTCAAAATTTCTGATAAAAAAAAACTGTCCGTTGTTGCTATTTTTACAATCGGCCCGCGTCTTCGGACTTCCCAATCAAAGATCCTTCCATACCATCGAAATATGGAAAACCGCGTAATGCACGGAAGAGAAGTAAATGTGGCTTTCTCTACAAATTAGATACTTGTAGTCCGAATATTTTTTTTCTGACAAAAACACGAACATATATTGCTAATCCATGTTTATTAAATGGGAGATTTGTTTTGGCTAATATATTAAAAATACTTGAGAAAAATTCGTTACAATTTTTTGCAATTTCTTTTTAGATGCTTAATATAACAAGTGCATTTCAGCATTCTGCACACTTGCTTGACCAATTTAATTAAAATTTTTTAAAAATTAATTAAATTTTTAAAAATTAAATTAAATTTATTAAATTAAAAAAAATTTAATTTACCTTACGAACGCTCAGCACTTGCTATAGTAACTGGCAATAGAAAGAAAAGCCTTATAACTCGGCTAATATGCATATATAGAAATTTATTATAATTATTATTTAGTATATATGTTATCGGCAAAGTAGGAAATCCAGCATTCTATAGAATGCCTAAAACTAACCAGCAATGTATGAAATAATTCCTATTTCACACATTACCTAATGAGAAACCGGCAAAGTACATCTCCGATTCCTTTCGAATATTCTACAGGAGCCACCCTTTTAACCGAATTTGTCCGTTGCGCTTAGGGATGGATTCGGGAATACTTCATTTGACTTCAATTGGTTCAGCCAAAAAAATTTTAAACCCTGTGCTGTACACTGGCGGAACCAGACCTGAGTCACCCCGTATCGACAATTGGATGGGGGCCCTTTTTGGAAAATAAATAAATAAAACTGATTCGAAAGTGTCAAAATAAGTATACAGGGGTATATGTATTGAAAAACTTGATTACTTAAAAACTAGCTTGTTGTCAGTTGTTTAATAGGTGCTTTTCTCGATTTTTTTCTGGCAAATTCATTTATAATAATATCCATAGCAGATGATTTGAGTTCTTTAAGTTTATTGTTATGTCCGAAAACCGATTTTGGCATATGAAAACTATAAGATGAATTTTTTAATAATTTTTAGCTTAGAAAACCTTTTAGCTGTTGCAGTTGTGACGGGAAGGGTAAAAAGTAGTAGGCATGCTATATGAACATTCAGAAAACTGTAGGTGAGGCTATTGAAATTAATTAATAATAGTTTTGTGAGTACCTTAATATAATGATATACTCAATTTCGGATTTTAAACAGCTTTACAGCTAGCTAAATACAAGTAGCGGTGAATATAATTTAAAATGATTATTTCAAATACAATTAATTTATTGCTCTATGTGTAGAGGCAATATGTATACATTTTTCTCATTTTATTTTAATTTACTGAAATGAGTATAATTTAAAGTTCGTCATAAATGTATGAAATTTTTAAATATTACACACGTTCTTAATTTTATAAGAATAAGAATTATTTTTGCGTGAAAAATGTAATGAAGTATGTAATTCACAAAATGCCATTTAAGCCTACCATGTTCCACAACGAGTTGGTTAATTTTAATTTCTTATTTTTTATATGAAAATTTTGTTTTCCTCAATAAGAAAAACATAAATTTTGTTTGGTACAACTTTCATTTGTTTTTATGTATAATTTTTTAATGATGCTCTCATTATTTCTTCAGAATAAAATTTGTATTTTTAGGAATGTGCATCATTAATAAAGGGTGTTTTTTGAGAGGTATAGAACTTTAAATTGCAGTAAAACAACGATGTATTATTCGATTGACATGAATTTTTTTTATTCGAAAGGTAATCTTGTGGCATTACATTTTAAATATGATTTCTGGCATAGGACTGCCACGGCTGGCTCGGATGTAGACCAATCTGGACGTCCAATTTTCGATGACTTTTTCCAACATTTGTGGCCGTATATCGGCAATAACACGGCGAATGTTGTCTTCCAAATGGTCAAGCGTTTGTGGCTTATCCGCATAGACCAATGATTTTACATAGCCCCACCCACAGAAAATAGTCTAGCTGTGTTAAATCACAAGATCTTGGAGGCCAATTCACAGGTCCAAAACGTGAAATTAGGCGGTCACAAAACGTGTCTTTCAATAAATCGATTCTGGCACGAGCTGTGTGACATGTTCCGCCGTTTCGTTGGAACCACAGCTCCTGGACATCATGATTGTTCAATTCAGGAATGAAAAAGTTAGTAATGATGGCTCTATACCGATCACCATTGACTGTAACGTTGTGACCTTCATCGTTTTTGAAGAAGGATTCCACCATCCCATAAAGCGCACCAAACAGGCAGTTTTTCTGGATGTAACGGTGTTTCGACATACACTTGTGGATTAGCTTCACTCCAAATGCGGCAGTTTTGTTTGTTGACGTAGCCATTCAACCAGAATTGCGCTTCATCGCTAAACAAAATTCACTTATGAAAATCGCGCGACCATTATTTTCGAAATAAAATTGCACAATTTGAAAGCGTTGTTCAGGCGTGAGTCTATTCATGATGAATTGCCAAACCAAACTGAGAATAAATCACTTGACAGCTGTTAAATCGGTCGCCATCTTGGAAAGTAATGCCAACTTAAACTTCTATACCTGGAAAAAAACACTCTGTATAAAAGCCTTATCTTGACCCTTTCTCATACTTTGCCTAAATAGCTTTGGATATTCTATACAATGCCTAGGCAAAGTATGTAATAATTCTCCTATTTCATACTTTGCCTAAAAACGTCAGGCATTCTATACAATGGCATTCTATATACCTAGGCATTCTATAGAATGCTGGCATTTCATACTTTGCCCGTAACATACACACTGTTACCCTTTGATTTGAAGGATATGTTGCGTTAATGTTCAATCAGGATGCAATCGGATAAAACTTAACAACTTTAACTTTATTGTAGACACATGTTCTAAATCATCTGCGAGTGTTGAGAGAGAGAGAGAGATTACCCATGAGCACAACGTATATATACTGCAACCCTAGCGGAGAAAACTAGTACTATTCTAGATGTACACTTCATTGTAAGGTGCTACCATCTAGTGAGTTAAAATATAGGATATGCTACAATAGTATCCCCCCAGTGATGGAGAGAATCGAAAGAACGATATATGACATGCTCATGAGCAAAATCTCAATACAATTATTTGAAATATGCTTGAAAATTACATTGAAAAGAAAATTATATATACATATGCTTGAAATTACGTTGTAAGAAAATATAATATGCATACAGATATTTGAAATTACATTACATAAATATACATAATATGAAAAGGTATGAAAATCATAAGATATGTGTGTGTGAAAAGTCAAACAAATTTCCTTAGAAAAAATATATATGTCCATCTGGTACTTGAATAGTTTATTTAATTTCAGTTATTAGTCTCTGAGGAAATCTTACCCGTCTACCTGATTTGGTAGTTTGCATGTTTGTTGTCACTGGATGGCGATGTGATGATTCTGCACTAATGATAGGATCAGGAATGGTATCGGGCAAATCCTTGAACACAAATGCTGGTTTTACTCTATCAAGTGATACACAACTTTTCTTTCCATTTATATTAATGGTTATGTGTTTGTCATTCCTTGATAGGACTTCGTGTGGCCCTGTGTAAGGCTGAGACAATGATGGGGAAACTTTGTCAACACGGAGGAACACATGAGAACAGTCATCCAATTTAGGGTGCACAAAAATTTTTGAAAATCCATGAGTGGATGTTGACAAGGGTTTTAAATGATTCATTTGGTTTTTCAACTGTTGCACAAATCCATAGTCTAGTGGCATTGAAGATGTGTCAGTGCATATCTCGGCTGGTAATCTGAGGGAAACACCATACACTAATTCTGCACTTGAAGCATTGATGTCGGGTTTCACAGCTACTCGCAAGCCAAGAAGAACTGCAGGTAGGGTCTCAGTCCACTTGATATTCTCATGAGCCATTAAGGCGCTCTTTAGCACTCTATGTAAACGTTCCACTAAACCGTTTGCTTGTGGGTGGTATGATGTGGTCCTGATGCGGTTTGTGCCCAGGAATTTCGTTAATTCTTTGAAAAGAGCAGCTTCAAATTGTCGGCCTTGATCAGTCGTTAGGTAAACTGGGCAACCAAATCTAGAGATCCAAGTGTCAAAAATGGCACGAGAAACTGTTTCTGCAGTAATGTTCTCTATAGCTACTGCTTCTGGCCACCTAGTGAACCGATCGACAATTGTTAAGCAAAAAGATTTTCCTTCTGATGATGGTAAAGGACCTATCAAATCCACATGAATATGTGAAAATCTTGCATCAGGTAAGGCGAAAGTGCCCAGAGGTGTCTTCGTGTGTCTGTGCACTTTTGAACGTTGACAAGCAATACAATTCTGGACCCAATCTTTCACTGTTTTCCGCATGTTTGGCCAAACATATCTGGATGCGATGAGTTGGAAAGATGCTGCAACACCAGGGTGAGCTAAGTTGTGAAAATGCTCAAATATGGTTCTACGAAAATTATGTGGTACAAATGGTCTGGGAGAGCCAGTGGAAGTATCACAGATAAGTTCAGTGGCTGATACTGGAGATGGCACACGTTTAAAGACAAGGGAAGATTTCTCGTCATTTTGGAAACTTTGTAATTCGTTGTCTTCTAGTTGAGCCTTTGAAAGTGCCTCGAAATCTAAAAATGAATTGGATATTTGATTCACTTCAATTCTTGAAAGTGCATCAGCGACTGCGTTGTGAGTACCATTTATATGACGAACATCGGTACTGAATTGAGATATGAAATCTAGATGTCGCCATTGCCGTGGACTGCACTTGTCAGGATTTTGCATAAAGGCATACATGAGAGGCTTCTGGTCTGTGTAGATTATGAAGTCTCTTCCTTCGAGCATGTGACGAAAACGTTTGACCGAAATATATATTGCCAGGAGTTCTCTGTCATATGTGGACCATTTCTGCTGACTTTTCGAGAGTTTCACTGACAAAAAGGCAACAGGTTCCCAATTGTTCTGGCAAAGTTGCATAAGAGAACCACCTACGGCTTTGTCACTCGCATCAGTCCAAAGGCTTAACTTTGCACCTGGAATGGGATGTCGAAGAAGAGTTGCGTCAGCTAAAGCGTTTTTGGCATCATTAAATGCCTGCTCTGCCTCCTCAGTCCATTGAATTGAGTCACGCAAATTTTTACAGGAAACTTTTTTTAGACTTTTTAAAATTTTTAATTCCTTCCAAAAATTTATTTAGTGGGGCTAATAAATGAGCAGCTTTGGGAACAAAGCGTCGATAAAAATTAAATAACCCGAGGAAACGTCTTAATTGCGTAAGTGTAGTAGGTTGAGGAAAATTTAAAATGCAATCGACGCGATCTGACAAGGGTTCTATTCCTGATTCAGATACTTTAAAGCCTAAGAATTTTATTGAAGTTACACCGAAAATGCATTTAGAGGGCTTTAAAGATAGTCCATATTGTTGTAAGCGTGTGAATAAAATTTGTAAATGTTGTAAATGTTCTTCGGGTGAAGAAGACGCGACCAGAATGTCATCTACAAAAGCGAACACAAATGGAAGATTTCGCAAGACTTCATCTATGAATCGTTGAAATGTAGCAGCGGCATTGCAAAGACCAAACTGCATCCGAGTGCTTTCAAATAACCCAAAAGGTGTGATGATTGCACTTTTATGTACATCATCTGGGTTAATTGGAATTTGATGATATGCCTTCACGAGATCAATGTGAGAATAAATTTTTGTACCGTGAAGATTAGAAGTAAAATCTAAAATATTGGGAACGCTATAATTATCTTTAATAGTTTGAGCATTGAGTGCACGGTAATCGCCGACTGGTCGCCACTCTGTGCTGTCTTTTTAGGAACCATATGTAAGGGTGAGGCATAATTACTTTTGGAAGGTCGCATATGACCTAGAGTAATCATGTTCTCAAATTCCGCTTTTGCGATGCGGATACGATCGGGAGCGAGGCGGCGAGCTTTAGCTGTTACAGGTCGACTATTTGTTTCGATGTAATGGACTACGGAATGTTTAATTTCTTGATCAGGCCGGGGAGGTTTTGTGATGTCAGGAAATTTTCTTAAAAGTTCATGATAAACACTATCACCTGACACAGTTTTAATTGAATGAATTCTACTATTGCCTAAAATACAATGACATTTAATATTTGTCTCCGAGTCTAACAATGCTTGCTTACTTATATCCGGTACTAAACGGAAGTTGTACAAGAAATCAGCACCGATAATTGGGGTTGAAACGTTACCAACTAAAAATGTCCATTGGAAAATTCTCCTTAAGCCTAAATCCAAAGAAAGTGTTTGAGTTGTGTATACATGTATGGGTGATGTATTGGCGGCAGAAAGTGTCATTTGTGAATTATTTTGCCTTTGTGTTTTTGTTGCTGGAATTATGGACACATCAGATCCCGTGTCAATTAAAAATGTGACATTAGTACGTCTATCTCGAATAAAAAGGCGACGAGAATTTCTTGGCAAGGCAGTAGTCGCCATTATACCTAACCGGACTCGTTTTTGAGAATTTACATGGAGGGTGACATTTTTGAGCTGCTGAGCCAAATTTGTAATGGTACCAGCACTGCTCGTATGTTTTTGATTTAGAGCGATTACGTTTATGAAATGGGAGATTACGATTACGACTACGACTTCTGCTACGCGAAATTTCATCAATGCGCAAATTTAATTTTTTATTTCTTCAAGTACATGGCTTTCAATGGAATTTTTGTCTGAGGAAACGGAACAGGCACTTACCGCAATTGGCGTCACCTCCATGACTCGATCGGCTACTTCGGCAGCTTTCTCCAATGTCAGCGGGCTTATAGCTGCAAGAATGGATTGTACACGAGTGGGCAGATGCTGCTGAAAAAGTTCAAGCATGAGGTCATCCGGAACGCTATGAGATTCCGCGCGCCTCCTCATTGCGCGCAATAGTTCGCTGGGACGTCTATCTCCGAGTTCTTCTCCGATGAGTAATTTCCTGATTTCTTGATGGGATGATTCACCGCTTCTTTTTATTAGCTCTGTTCTCGCTTTTTCGTAAGGCTCCACAGGGTCGGGATTCACAATGACGTCACGAATGATGGTTGCTGCTTCCGGTGGTAAATGTGCGATGATGTAATTAAATTTTGTTTTGCTGTCTGTTATTGCCTTGGGACAGCCAAGTTGGAATGTGCTATCGCACATTGTGAACCAGAGAGCAGGATCGTGAAAGTTATATGCCGGTATCTTGACGGCGCCTACGTCATTCATTTTGAAGCTTACACGTGGTTACCAGTTCTTTCGCAATATTTAGCTATTTCGTGAAAATTTTAAAAATAAAGCATTATTTTAATGCCATAATATCTTATTCATGCAGGTCACCATTGAAGGATATGTTGCGTTAATGTTCAATCAGGATGCAATCGGATAAAACTTAACAACTTTAACTTTATTGTAGACACATGTTCTAAATCATCTGCGAGTGTTGAGAGAGAGAGAGAGATTACCCATGAGCACAACGTATATATACTGCAACCCTAGCGGAGAAAACTAGTACTATTCTAGATGTACACTTCATTGTAAGGTGCTACCATCTAGTGAGTTAAAATATAGGATATGCTACAGATTCATATCAAATCCTACAGATTGGTTAGATTAGGTTTTCATCTTCATCTTTGTTAGAAAGCTTTACAAAGTTTTGGAACATTTTTCATCTCAGTGATTCGTTTGAAATTCGAAATAATATATTTGGTATACTTTTAAATCTATTTTCTATTTGTACAATGCCAATTACGGTACTAAAAATTAACATCTACATTCTTCAACAGGGTTGTGACCTGGATACCTCGGGGTTCAATCCATACGGCGAATATCCGCTCCTTCATGAAATTCATTAACAATGCGAGTTCGGTGTAGCCTTGCATTATCGTCCTCAAAAGTGTAGTCCGAGCCCATTGCACCCAGAAAAACCTCACATAGGGTCTCATCCTTATAGCCCTGTGAGTCATCAGTACCCGCATCGAAAACTTTATGCCACAAGGATTCCACCCAATCTGTCCATTTTTGTTACGTTTTCTCTCTCTAAGTCAAGACTCGACGAGAATCACTTTGTCTGGTATATTTAGCCTCCATTCTTGGGATGTCCACGACTGATGTTTTCAGCTCCGGTCTTTCCGTTGGGTGCAGTCAAAGGGACACACAAGACTGGTCACCTGGCGTAAAGGCCAGTTTCTGACAGCTGTAGATTGTTGGCCTGGAAATTCTTCTTCAAGACACAGCAGCAAGGTTACGAGCAAACTGAGGAGCCGTTGTCCGCCTATGTCGTTGCATGCGTAATGTCAAGTAGCGATCCTGTGCAGATGTCTGTGTTTTGTGGCGACCTTGGCCGATCTTCCTGATGATAGTACCACTTGTTTGGAATTGATTCCATAACCGGAGGATCACTTTCGGGCCACTTGTAACCATCGAGTCACCTCCGCTTGAGACTGACCAGCTTCAAGTCTGCCAACATTTCAAGGAATCATCTAAACAATGATGAGGTCATTCTCACTGAAAACCTGTTTGTTTTAAGGCAATGTTCAAAAAACAATTTCCCTATGCTTGAATGGTATCAATCCAATAGTTCTGCAAAAACGAACGCTAAACAACATTTTTTTCCAAAGAGGGTTGATATTGCATCACCGATTTTTCAAAATATATAAAATACAAATCCTATCAGGAGGCATTTTAAAATTAGGATGAAAAACCTGTTTGTGACCTTAATTTGGAACATGAGTATACTACTAAGCAGAAGTCTCGCAACCACCTATGCAAAAGCTAGCTGAATCATCCTAGATGGAGAGAAAACGTTTTTTCTCCTCTCACCACGGCTCGGAAGAAGGTTTTCTTTGTTTCAGTAGACAGCTCCCGGCAAATTATTGCATTGGCCAGAAATGAGAAATTGCCTACGGGAGCCTTTATAATTTGATTTGACTATTTTTAAATTTTAATAAAAAATAAACGTTTTGTCCCGTCTGTTGGATGAGTCTACAACATCTACATTCTACAACAACGTATCACAAGTTGTATTATTTTCTTACCAATAGCAAATCCAATGCCAGCATTCGCAGGAATTAGTTCTTCAATTGATCTTGCCAAGGGAACCTAAAAAAATAGCATTTAATGATGAAATGAACTTCATGGATAATTGAAAAATTAACTCTTTCAGTACTTACGCATATTAGGCAAACACCTATTACAATCAAACCGATCATAGCAGCTAGCCACCTGAAAAAGAATGCATCGTAAATAAAGCAGATTCAATTTTACACCATTTTTCCATTTTAAGCGTAAGAAACACAATCTTCCATTGAATATAAATATACGACAGGAATTTTTTCGTATCTGATTGGAATCTATTTGTGTTAATTATGATCTCATTTTGTGAATTTTTATGACAAAAATCTTGTGAAAAATAAAAATATAAATTCAAGTAGATTGAAAATTATTCTCTCTCTCTCTCTCTAATAACATAATATTTTTCTTCTTTTATCATCAACT
Source organism: Trichonephila clavipes (assembly GCA_019973935.1). Classification (NCBI taxonomy): domain Eukaryota; kingdom Metazoa; phylum Arthropoda; class Arachnida; order Araneae; family Nephilidae; genus Trichonephila; species Trichonephila clavipes. Next base: position 202,808 of record BMAU01001462.1, on the reverse strand, counting down.
TTCTCGCTTAGTATTTTATTATGCTATATATATATATATATATATATATATATATATATATATATATATATATATAAATATATATACAATGTCTGTTTGGATTGGGTGCTCTCGGCAAAATTAAATCCTAGTACAGGTTCGCATCGTTAGAGCTCAGGTGCCTCCCTCTAGGGAGGAAACCAGCGGTGATTGGTAATAACTTTTTAATGCTTGTACAAGTAATTTTTTAACTCTATAGTTCAGAGAATATTACTTTAAAAATATTTAAAAAACCATGCATATAAAGCGACTTATATTATTTTATTGAAAAAAGTAAAAATCATTTTTCTTAACCTGTGAATTCTGCATTATATATTTTTCTTCGTAACTTCTTTGTTCAATGGCTTTTTTGTTCATAACTTCCCATTTCAAGATTTTTATTTTTTTCCTCACAGATTTTTTCAAAAATTCTATTTTCTGCTAAAAACGTGTTTTTTAAAAAAAATTTTTGCAAAATTTTATAACTATTTTTTACTCCTTTAATTCTAAATATATTTGCCCTTTAATAATATTAGGAAATCTCGTTATCAAGTTTTCATCAAAAATTTTCATTCATTATTTCCTCAAAAAGATGGGTTCAATTATACAATGACCTCCAAAAGTTAAAGTATTTTGAGTGCAAAAAGCACTTGCTAATTTAGTTAAATAGTCAAAGCGCTTAAACTAATTTTGTAATTTGTGTGGGATTTTCTTATGCTTGTGGAACTTTAATAGTTTCTACTAAGATATTGTTAACCATGTTTAGGAGATGTATTGTTTATCCGATTTGTTAATCGAATGGATAGAAATCAGGTTATCCCAGGGTGATGTTGCCAGATGTCTTACTGTATCTCGTGGTGTAGTCCAAAGACTCTAGAATCAATCTGAATTCAAGAATTTATGAAATTACTTGCTCCAAGTCATCCATGTTTCACTTCAAGCTCATTTTCTGGCTTTTTCGACAAGAATAATGCATAACATTACTGTCCCATTCCTTATGTCATACAATTGGGCTGCAACAGTGGCCACAATATCTGCTGTTACAATGCGCACACAGACTATATAAGGAGTGTGTACACTATTGGCCATTAAAATTGCTACACCAGGAAGAAATGTAGTCAAAACAAAATGATATTTAAATATGTTATACTGGAAATAAGAAGTGATCGAATTTTCAAGAAATTTGGGTTCATAGATCCTGATAAATCAGTACCCAGAACAATCACCTCTGGCAGTAATAACAGCATTTATACGCATGGGCATTGAGTCAAACACAGATTCTATGGCATGCACAGGTACAGATACTCATGAAGCTTCAACACGATGCCACAACTCATCAATCTTAGTGACTGGTGTATCGTGACGAACCAGTTGCTCGGTAACCATGGACCAGACGTTTTTCTATTGGTGAGAGATCTTGTGAACGTGCAGGCCAGGGCAACAGCCGAAGATTTTCCGTATCAAGGAAGGTCCGTACAATACAGGTAAGATGCTGTCGTGCATTATCCTGCTGAAACGTAGGGTTTCACAGTGCTCGAATAAAGTGTAGAGCTCCGGGTCGTAACACACTAGAAATGTTCAAAGTGCCATCAATGCGAACAAGAGACGTGTATCCAATAGCATCCCATATCACCACGCCATGTGATGAGGATGACGAATGCACGCTGCCAATGCGCGTTCGCCACGATGCCGCCAAGCACGGATGCGACCCTCTTAATGCTGTAAACAGAACTTGGATTCACATCTGAAAAAATCAAATCTGTCTCGCCATTCGTGCACCCAGGTTCGTCGTTTATCACGCCATTGAAGACGCTCCTGTCTGTAATACAGCGTTAAGGGTAGTCGCAGCCATCGTCTCCAAACTGAGAGTCCATGGTGCTGCAAACGTCGCCAAACTGTTCGTGCAGATACTTGTTGCCTTGCAAACAACCCCAATTCTTGATTCATGGCTTTTGACGTAGCTACACGATTCATTAAGGCAGCGGTTCTCAAACTTTAACTACTGGCGACCCAGTTTTCAATCACAATTTTTATCGCGCCCTCCCCCCAAAAATAATAATGTATTGAATGCAATAATAATGCATTTAGGGAGGGGCTACAATACGATCATAAATACGATATTAAATTTTGTATATGTGTCTTTTAAGTAATAGATATTTTTATTTTTTTAATTTTTAGTTCGATTCACTATAAAAGCGTGTTTTTTTTATTCGTTTTTAAACTATAATTTATTTTATAATTATTTTTACTATACACGATAAAAATCCCAATTCCAGTGAACAATTTAATTAAGAGAAAATATACTTACCTACTTTCAAGGACTTTTCAATTTTTCTTTGATTTTATGAGAAAAAATCCAATAAAACTAAAGAAAATGTTCCAAATGTGCGTGCCTTTAATAAAGGACATAAAGCACGTTCATAGAAAATATTTTTGGACAAAAGTGGTCGCGCAGGGAACTCGATCAAAACTAGTAACTTGATTGTAAAAAAAAAAAAAAAATGTTTGCAACTCCCCCCAAAAAGAGGGCGAAATGTGATAAATTCATTTTAGTTCCCATTAATACTGTCTTATTGGAGGATACTCTGTCAAGGTCATTGGTAACAAATAAACAGTTTTCCTAGAATTAACGATTTCGTGAACATCGCGCGACCGATCCCGTGTTAAAAGAGTATTCAATAAAACATATGGATATTAGTTCTAAAAAAGAATTGCGTAAAAAGTTTTCCGTTACGCATTGTATGTAGGCCAAATAATCCTTCAAAGTACTCAATATGCTTATCCATATGTCATGTAACTCATTCACATGGAAAAAATGCAACAGAAAAATATTATTTACAACTTTCCTAAAAGAAAAACAGACGGAGTGAAACATACCAGTAAGTTTGAAGGTCAAATATATGATACTCAAAAGTAGCATTTTAAGGGGTTAAAAGAAATGTAATAAAAAAAATCTCTCATCGTGTGATTACAGTAAAGCAAACAAAATGTCTTTTTTTTATTTGGTTATAGGATCAAAGATAGCTAATGAACGTTTGAAGTGGAATGTTTTATTTTTGATGATCACCAGAAGATATATATATAAATTATATCAGTGTAAATGTGCATTTTTTAAGTCAGAAAGCATTTTGTTTTTCTTCATTCCAAAAAATTATTTTTTTAAACCTTTTATTTTCCATATGCTCGCGCCCCCTTCGCAGGAATGCCGCGCCCCACAGTTTGAGAAACACTGCATTAAGACCATACGGGTCGGATTTTGAATTCTTCCCAGACGAGTCATGGTTTACTCTGAAGAGCGATCAGGAGTGAAAGAGGCACCAGATACCAGTCATCTACAGTGGTTGAAAGACAAATACAGATAGCGGAATCTACATTGACACAGAGAGACTAACAGTGTGGAAATATTGAGACAAGATTCTTGTTTCATATATTGGTGCTACTGATGATGAATTGATCCGAATGGATAATATACGACCTCATCGAATTAGACTCGCTTTGGATCAAAATTCAAAGCGAATCTAAATCTAAGCTCTTGGTACCTTAAAGTTATCTCATCCAAAAGGTGACTGTGTTACTTTACCAGAGCATGAACTAAACGTGGAGCACATTTTCAAATCGAAAAATGTCTCCATTTTCACGAAAATTTGCAACATTATAATTCAAACATCTTTTTATAATAGAGAAAAAAAATTGAAAATATTTGATAAACACTTCTTAAGGGGTTATCATAACGATACATGAGAAGAGAGAACCATTTTATACGAGAAAAAATGGATCAAGCGAGCTATAAACGAGGAGTATGATAAAATATCTCTCTCTACAGGACAGAATATAAAATTAATGTTTCAGTTATGAAAAAGCATTCCAAATAGGGTCCTTCCACGAAGATTATTAAAGGATCTGAAACAAGGAGTGCTCCATGTACAAGTGTTATTTTCTATTCCAATAATTTAACAGTAGGAAAATCCATTTCTGTCAGTGTTATTAGTCTTGTTATTTTTTCATAACATTCTGCCATGTATTTTTTTTTTTATCAAACAGAGCACTTTAGTAAAATGTTTAATTCTCTATTTGCAAATCATGCTTGGATTATACAAAATGTCATGTATTTGTTCACAGACAAAAGATTTATTGCACTTTAACTTTTGAGTGAAAACGTTGCACTGGTCAGCTACACGAGGGCTTTTGGAGACGGACCTCGTCATTTGAACGAGGACGACACCTGAGCTGTTCCTAACTACCACACCACTCCAACGGGAGGACAACTTTAATTTTTGAAGATTAGTGTGTATATACATATAATGGATGTTATCGCAACCATCTTTATATTACAAATTCACCAGCTTAAGTTATATTCTCTAAAAACAATAAGCATTACGAATAAAGATATAAATTACCTTCCCATTTTATGTCCAAGTGGACCAAAAAGATTAGTTCCAATGAGATAGGAGATACTAGCAGGCAAAAAAGCAACTCCTTGCTGCCACTTGGACGCATTCATTCGATCCATCATCCACAGTGGCAAAGAGGGCTCCAGAACTGCAATTCCAATGTTCGAAAATGTGATGGCACCTAGAAAGCACATGAAAACAAGACTGAAAACCTCTTCCAACAATCAATTGGTCTCAATTTTTATCGTTATGTCAAACGCCTTGACAGAAATGAGTTTATTATGTACATATATATATATATATATATATATATATATATATATATATATATATATATATATATATATATATATATATAGGATATATTTTAGAATTTATTAGTCTTTTTTTAATTTATTTACTGCTATATATATATCTATATATATATAAAGGAGAAAAGCGACTCACTCACTGACTAATCACGATATCTCCGGAACTATTAACCCTCCACTGGACAGAACGGATTTTTCCGCCCTACTAGAGAGGCTACGAAAATGGACTGCACGGATTTTCTGCCTTCAAGTAACGTTTTCAAAAGCGGATTAGCCGCACTTTTCTGAAATCCTTTCCCCCTTTTAAGGTTTAACATCTTGAAAGATAATGAGGGACGGAGGAAGCAACACAGCAGGAGTTTTATGGCTCGCAGGGAACCCCGTGTTTTGACCCCCCAATCGTAAAAATCGGGGAGAAATTTCTTTACAACCCAAGAAGTGTTTCTTTGCTAGCTTGTATTTTAAAAGTTTCCAAAAGTTCCAACGAATAAGTAAAATATGGTTTCATATTAATTTCAAACTGTAACAAGTTGGGGCGTGTCAGGGCAATCTGCTATTTTATATAGTTAGACAAATTATCTTTTTTTAAGTATATTCTCTTTCGCTTCATTTTTCTTATTCAAAGCTTTCAGTTTTTGAAACATGATTATTTTATTATAAGGTACCGAAAAAATTAATAAAACATCAAACTCTTTAAAATTTGGAACCTTTTCAATTTTCCAACCACTAAAAATGAATAAATTTAAACTTCATCAAATCATTTGAAACATTTTCTTACACTTTGATAAAAATAATAACGAAAAAAAAAAACTAATTAAGATTGATTAGTTTTTTTTTTTTTTTTTCAAAGCCTAAGTGTTCAGGGAAGTTTAAGTACAGTGCCTGGTTATATATTGTTAAAATACACCGAATTATATTTGAATTTTAAGTGCTTGAACTTCAGTTTACATCAAAGACAACATGAATGAAGATTTTCACACATTTTTTTATAACTTGAATGTTTGAATAAATGGTAATCAAAAATATACGGAAACATTTACAGTAGACATTTATGCATATAAATAAACATAAAAACCAATTTTAAATTCAAGCTATTGAAAAACATTCGAATTATATATTGTTCAAAAATATCTATTTATACAAAATACCTCAACATTTATCTTTTTTAAGGCTAACTGAATAAGTAATTAAAATCTGGATATGTTTTGAAATCTCGACCTTATATATAAAGCTAGAAATTTTATGTTAGAAATTCCATTTGAAATTTCGAAAAAAAAAAAGCATCGCGCAGTTAAAAATTATTTACCTTAAGTTTTAGCAATTGTTTGAGTATAATAAAAATTTCAAATTTTATTATATAGCTTCTTTGGTATCTTTTAATATATTTCGGCCGCGGTAGCCGAGTGGTATAGGTATCGGAACGTGGCTTGCTTTGTCACGAGATCGAGCCCAGTACCACTAAAGACCCGCCGTGTAGGGCAGCGATGCACGTTAAATTTGTCGAGAGCTGAAACGTCCTCCCGTTGGTGTGGTGGGGTAGTTAGGAGAGGGGGGTGCCAGCTCAAGTGTCGTCCACGTCACTTGACCATGGTTCAAAATTACGTGGTCCGTTGCCAAAAGCCCTCGTGTAGCTGAACAGTGCGACGTTAATATTCAATCATTCATTTAATATATTTCGAAGATTTCATACAATTCGGTTGAAAACCGCATGCTAAGAGCAAAAAATATACTAAAAAAATTGATGAATATACAATTACAATAAATTCTTACATAGAGAAGCAAAACTGAGAAGCTAAAGCGTAGGAATAAAAAATTTTGAGTATATCTGAAGTAGTTTTCGAAATATTTATTTTAAAGTTCAGAAAATTTGTGTGCGTTATGTTATACTTGATATCAATTAAATGGTTAAAATAATGTGTGTGTGTGTTAATATTAGTCATGTAATCGTTTGATGACACATTCATATACTAATAAAAATTATCATGGTCATTGATGCGAATGTCAAGAATTTTATGTAATTTTAAATTCAGACATTAAGATATTGATGTAGAAAATATAAAACGACCATCTAAAATACATGAAAAATGCAGTCTGCTATAAAATGATCTTGACAAACAAAATCAGGCATTTTCACTTACTATGGAAGAGCCGGCTTAGTCAGGGGCGATCTGGAAAAACAGAGAGAGAACCGCGGTTTTGATGGATGCCGCACTAGCTTTTAAAGCTCACAGGAAAAATTATATATATATATAAATTACAAATGCAAAAATAAATCTTGTAATTTTCCATACATTTTTATAACATCGAATTGTGGAATTGGCTTCCAATACATTGTTGTGTTTGACAATATCTAAGGTAACCAACCCTACTTTAGATAGATTTGTACTACTTTTTCGTAACCGTATTCCTTTTAAAATTAATTCGTGCAGCCGAAATACACCTTTTGTACCCTTAAAAATTTATGTTAACTATAACGGTTAATTTTAATTTATGCAACTTGTGAAATGTTCATAATTAGCCATTTCCGTCTAAACAGTTTACATGAAAAAAAAAAAAAAGTTTGGACTCCCTCATTCATTAGGGATTTATATAGGATTCTAACATTAAATTTTATTTTTTTACCGAATAGGATTGAGTGGAAGTGTATAGTGCTTCCACACCACAGGTCTGGGGTTCTATTAACGGGCTGCGCAAGGTCGACTCTGCCTTTCATCCCCGCTACATTGGGTCGATAAATGAGTACCAAGCTTGCTTCGGGTCTTAAACACTGAAGGTCTCTCTTCAGACAGACCACCAAATCGGGACATCTGTTCATGCACCTCAGCGTCCAATGGTCACGTGTATTATGATGGGCACAGTAGTTCCTGGTCCTCATGGATTGTTGTGCTTCTGAGTTTGAGTCTTAAGTTTGAGGATTACCTCACTTTGGGGATACCCCTTAGATAAACATGTATTTCCTCTCATTTGCAATTAAACATTTTTCTTTCAATTACGTTTATTTCAGAAGGAAGTTTGATTTTTCAAATGTATTTGCTTAATAACATGAATATTTGTGTATTATATTAAAAATTTGATCAATCCAAAATTACACGTTTTTAGCTCCTCTAAAAGCTTTTAGGATTTTACAACTGATCTTACAATCCATATACGTTTTATAGTAGTATATTTAAAAATGATAAGGACATTTTTACGACTGTGTGAGCTGTTATGCCTCGTTTATAAATATAAAAAATTGCATCAGCTACAGTTTTTAAAATGTACAGAAATAAGTGGAGCAACAGGATACTTACATATTATGAATATTTTTGACTGCAGTAAGATATATTTATATTTCAGTTTCTTTACAATTTGAATAGAAGTTGTAAGCCATTTTGCGAATAGTTTGATATTGAGTATAAACCCATAGGTTGTTTAATATTGTAAAGCGTTTTACTTTGATACCAGCACACATTAAAATAAGGCTCATTTGCAGTTATATGATCAGCTTCAGTGATATTTAAATTTTAAAAAATAGTCTACACGCGCGTACGAAAACATTCTTTCACAACCGCACACCACATCTCATACTATATCTTCCCTACAGCAGGAAATGTTTGTGTATACTGAAAAATTTAATACAGGATACATTTCCAAGTGTTAAATTTGTTTTAAAAATTTGGTATGAATACATTGTGGAACTGTCGGTTAACTTCACTGAACAAAATTGTTTTAAGTGTACTGTTTTGAAAGACAAGATTAATTAGGGAGAACTTTTCTCACAGTAGAATTTGTAATGACTGAATTGTGTGAAAATGTAGTTATCGATGTGTGACATTTTTCCTTGTAATAAAAGAAACAGAAAGATAAGAAATTTAACTTGAGTAGAAAATGGTTAGAAGTACTGTCATGCGCATTTGAAGAAGTATATCCCCATTAAAATTAAAAATTATTGACTGAATGTGTGTTATGTCCATCACAAATGCCGATGTAGAAAAGGAATTTTTATTTAATACAAGAAGTTCGAAAAAGAGAACACTAGGAAGGAAAATTCAAATTTTTTCCGAAAAATATTCAGTTAACATAAAAATATCTTTTATATGATTTTAATTAAAATAAATTAAAAGTATTGAAATCCTTTTTATGCTATTTTTAAATTAAAAATATAACTGAATAGAGAAAGATCGGTTTTATTTCATAAATATAATCATTGTATGTAATATTTATTGTGTTATTGTTTAAAAATGAGATAGGGCCTTTGCTCTTTTTACCTCATTACTTTTTTTTTAAAAAACAGGAAAGTGAGCGCGTTTTCTTACTCTCATATTCAAAAATGAATACAGGATGCTTTTTCTGGTTCAAATCGCAATACCATATATATATATATATATATATATATATATATTAATTTTTTAAAAAATGACAGAAAAATAAATTTTCTTTGAATAAAATATAATTATTTTTCAACTTCTAACATACTATTTATTTCATTTTTTTCCTCTTTTTTTTTTTTTTTTACCTTTCATTTCGTTTTTAATTTTACTGTGACTGAACATATAGGAGAAAGAAACACCCTATCTTTCAAGGAGTATTGATCAAGAAAGGATGTGTACGCTTTCAAAGAAGATTGCCCAAGACAACTTAACAGCTAGCTGTAAACGATTGATCTCTTGGTTCTTACTTTTCAAAAGGGACCGAACTGGGTCGTAAAATTTTCCCCGTTCGACCTCCCAAGTTCTAAAAGGGGGAAAGGAAAAAAGTCTGTTGCATTTTTGAAGGGAATCGCAAAATAAGAGTTAAACGCTTTCGGAATAACTTTTCAGGAGGAAGGTATCCAGTTAGAGGGTTAAACCTACAGACTTGAAATTTGGTAGGTAGGTTCCCTTCATGGAGTAGACGTCAGCTAAGAACGGATTTTGCAAAGTTCGAACCCCAAGGGGCGTTATAGATGATTATTTCCATTACTAAACTATTAGATGTAGTCGTGAAACTTCGTACACAGATTTCTTTCATAAAGTAGAGATTCCCTACATAATGATTTTTACAAAAATAGACCTCCAAGGGGCGTTGAGGGCGCTTAAGGGGCGTTATATATAATTATTTCCATTTTTTAACTATTAGACGTACAGTCTTGAAATTTGGTAAGCGGATTCCTTTCATAGAGTACAGATCCCCTACAGAATGGATTTTGTGAAAATCGACTCCCAAGTGGCGTTGTAGAGAATTCAGTGGCGTTATAGGCAATTAAATCCTTTTTTAAACTGTTAGACGTAAAATCTTGAAATTGAGTAAGCAGATTCCCTTCACTGAGTAGAGATCAGCTATAAGATGGGTTTTGTGAAAATCGTTTCCTAAGTGGCGTTGCGGGGGCTTAAGGGGCGTTAAACTTAATTATTTCCATTTTTAAACTATTAGACGAACAGTCTTGAAATTTGATAAGCGAATTCCTTTCATAGAGTACAGATCCGCTGCAAAATGGGTTTTGTCAAAATCGACTCCCAATTGGCGTTGTAAAGAATTAAGTGGCGTTATAGGCAATTAACTCCTTTTTTAAACTATTAGACGTAAAATCTCGAAATTTAGTAAGCTGATTCCATTCATTGAGTAGAGATCCACTATAAGATGGGTTTTGTGAAAATCGTTTTCTAAGTGCCGTAGCGGGGGCTTAAGGGGCGTTATAGATAACTATTTCCATTTTTAAACTATTAGACGTACAGTCTTAAAATTTGGTATAAGCGAATTCCTTTCATGGTGTAGAGATCCGCTACAAAATAGTTTTGGGGAAAATTGAACCCCAAGGGTCACTGAGGGAGATTAAGGGGCGTAATAGATAAATATTTCCGCTTTTCAACAAATAGACCCATCTGCTTCAAAATTAGAAGGTATGTTCCGTTCATGGAATAAAGTTCCCTTTGCAAAGATTTTTGCGAATACGGACCCCCAAAGGAGTGGGGTTGCGAGGGATTAAGGCGTGCTATAGAAAAATTCCTGTTTTTGAATTTAACTCATTTACTTGAAATTTGTCGAGCACTTTTCTTTAGTTGAATAGAGTTCCACTAAGAATGGATTTTACGGAAATCAACTCCAGGGGGAAGCGGGGAGAGTTATTGGGGAGTATTGATATACAAAATTCCCGTTTTTGAACTGCTAAGACTATAATAATAAAATTTGATTTGCATGCTTCTTTTGTTGAATTGGAATCCGCTAAGAATGCTCTCAACGAGGTATTGATGATAAAAATTCCGTTTTTGCTCTTTTAGATTTAGACTTGAAACTTAGCACGCATATTTATTTTATGGAGTAGAGATCCACTGAAAGTTGCTTTGGTGGAAATCCACTTGATTATTAGGTTAAGTGAGCAAAAAACATCTTTCTACTTCTGTTTTAGATATAAATAGAAATTAGATATTATAATTTATGTTCTTTTTATATCAAGGGGCGAGAGTGTCTTTTTATATCAAGGGGCGACAGTATAACAGCTATAAATATATTTTTCAATACAATCGAATTCTTAATGCTAGATATCAATAATTGATATATATGTAAACAGTAAATATATATATACAACTTCGTGAAATACACAGTGAAGCGGGTGGGTAACGGCTAGTATATATATATATTCACTGACTATCAAAAATTAAGGAAAAATCATAAAAAATAGCTATATCTCGCTCACAAATAAGACAATCCCAAATTTGAATAGGTTGGTAAGTAAAAGGAGATAAACGATGTTACATTATGCAAAATAGTGGTTATGCTGTTGGAATACGTCATTTGCGAGCAATATAAAAATGGATGTCTCAGAGCAGGGCGGCAATTGCCACTGCGTATCTGAGATTAGAAATATGGTCTAGCGAATTTATAACAATTACCACCACGCGTCATTTGACCGAGGAATTGTGATGATGAGCTATTGGGAAACTAGAGACAGGACAAGGTCAGTGAGTGAGTGAATATTAACGTCGCACTGTTCAGCTACACGAGGGTTTTTTGCAACGGACCACATAATTTTGAACCATGGTCAAGTGACGTGGACGACACCTGAGCTGGCACCACCCTCTCCTAACTACCACACCATAATACTAATGAGAGGACGTTTCAGATCTCGACAGATTTAGCGTGCATCGCTGCCCTACACGGCGGGTCTTTAGTGGTACTGGTCTCGAACTTGTGACGAAGCCAACCACGATCCTATACCTATACCACTCGGCTATGCGGCCACCAGGACAAGGTCAGACAGAAGTGGCTAGTTAGTTGAATGCGGGTTCATCTGGGATTCAAAGATTTTGGCAACAATTTCTAACCTCGGATTCAGCATTTAGGGGTTCAGCGAAGGACGGCCTACCACGAGTGCCAATGACTGATATTTGTCATTGTGCGCAAGAAGGAATGGAACCGCAACCTCGGCTGAATTCAGATCCTCCCTCGCTGAAAGCTCCGGAAGGTTGATATCAAGGCCAACCGTGCTTCACGAACAGGGTCTTGATGCGAGCCTTTTTGTCCCTCTCACGTCGCAGAGTTTTCCCAATCGAGCGCTCGAAAAGTCCAAAAATGAAATTGCGCTAAATAAAAAAATAACCCACAATTTATGGTCCTCATAGGTTCCTTAGCCATGTGATAAACAGTTTTCGTTAGTACGCGAAAGGAAATATTCTACAATCAGAGGTTTAGATCGGGTTTCTTTTTGCTAAAAGAAACACTTCGCCGTTTTCTAGTAAGAAGTTCAATCGTTTCGTCTGAAAAAGATTTTGCAGATTTAAGCGTCTTTTTTAAAAATGCATGCCATGGGTAAGTAATTTCTTGATTTGACTTACAAATTAGGTTTAAGTTTGATTAGAAATTGTAAAAACATAACATTTATAGCACAGCATGTAACTCTTAAAAACATATGTCGGCTTTTGAAGTAATGCTTCTTAATGTGCGTTTGGGATAAAGGAAGAGGGTAAATTTTTACGATGCGCGCGCACACCGTCACGGATGTGACGCACACTGTCACGCACACCGTTGTCTAATATTTTAAGATGCCACTTTTTTGGTGCTAGGGTGACTGATGTTTGGAGGATCGTAATAACTATTGTTATACACTATATCTGATGGGACGCAGCCCCCCCCACTCTACAGCTTTTTGGCCAATATCTCGGCCCCCGAGCCTCACAGTCCATTCAGGCCTGGATCATTGGATCCCTCTCTATCTGCTCTTCCAGTTATTATAATTTCATGTGTGTGTGTGTGTTGTTCTCATAGAGCTATTTCTTCCATAGTTTTTAACTGTTTAAAATTTTTTAAATTTGTTTAAAGTCACAATAACTTGGCTCCTGTTCGAGTCTCGGACTTGAGATTTGAACCAATTGTTCCACTCGTCAAGATCCATCCAGTCATCTACTTCATTCTCATTGTGTAGGCATGGGGAGGGCTTAAGGTAACTTGGTACCCCTAAAATCACAAACCTATCGTTTTTTTTATTTTCATTTAATCTTATTCTTTGCATTATTATCTTTCGATTGATATATCACTTGTGCATGTCGGAAAGTTAGAAGTTGAATAAAACTTCATTTGAAAACAAATTAGGCAATTCAGCCACGCACCCTTTTTAGAAAAAAAAAGCTAAAAAAAAGCATTTTAATAAAAAAAAAATCTAATTTATAAAGAGAAATAATAACATTAAAAAAGAATGTGCAATATATAAAGCAGAATATTTCCGAGGCAATGCATACAATCCATTTTTTCTTTATGAAATGTGTGCATGTAAAATTTTTAAATTAAGGCATTTTATATTAATAATTTTATAATTTCAGTTCTTATTCCTGATATATTTTTCATAGAAATGTAATACTTTAATATTATAGGAAGAAAAACTGTCGTGACAGAAAAAAAATTTTTTTAACGTTTTTCTTGAATTTTCTTGTGCAATTTTGTTACTCTCTAAAAGTTGATCATTTATAAAAATGTGTGGGTTGAAAAAAATATGAAAATGCAATTATTTTAAAGAAAAATGTATAACTAATATCTTAAAGTGGTATTTTAAGTTTAATTAAGCTTATAATAATTATGTTTTCAGAATTTTAAACTTTAAAGTGGTTTTTCTCAGTTTGTGTTTTTCGAAACCTTAGTGCATTCAAAATGCTACTCCTTCGACAATTATTTACCAATCACTTCCATTTTTTTTCCTGCGTGTTAAAAATAAAGCATGTAAAATAATTAGGGATCCGTTTTGCTATAAACTGAATACTTTTTTTTTTAAAAAAAATAAAATATAAGACAAGTTGGCTTTTTCGTTGATTTTTAGCCTGTATATCAACATTTTATTTTTTTTCTCGAAAACGAATGAAGTTATTCTAAAATCGATCCCTAAAGTTGTTTAGAACATCCATAAGAATATTATAAAAAATTTCAGGTCAAAAAATTAATTTTTACAAAAGGAGTAGGATTTTAAAATTTTCCCAATTTTCTTCAAAAAATTTAAATTTTTAAAAAATTGTGTGAATAATATATGAAAATATTCATCTGGTATCATTTTCTTGAATAGTAACATTGTACAAAATGCTAAAATATAATTTTTAAATACGTAAACAAAGAAATTTGCTCAAAGGGTGCCAAGTCCTCTTAAGCATTCAAATATCCTGCTCCCATGTTAATCCTAAAGGAACTGGAAAAAATTTCAACCCCCTAAGGAATTGAGCCTTGATTTTCGGAGGTCCTCCATATTTTCGTATTAGCGCGAGCTTTATGTGGAATTGGCCCCCTCCGGTGGTCCCCTCTACAGGTCTTCCCCAGTAATAACTCGAATCCTATAGCACCTTGGTTGACCGCACCGGCTGGATTCGATTGTTCTCCCTATAAGCATCCTGCATATATTTCTTCAGGATCATAGCCCTATTTCTTCACCTCTATTTAACATTTTAAAATTATTTTAAAGTTTTAAATTTTTTTAAATCCCCCATAGCTCCGAGGATTTTTGAGCTTCGTTAATGAAACTCGGGCCATACGTTCTCATCGTTGAGCTCTTTCATCTGTTATAATTCGTGTGTAGAGAGTGGGCATAGAGGGAGCGTTATCACTAAAATTAGAATCTCCATGTTATTCCTATGGGGTTCGATTTTTTGATGACATCACGATATTACAGAGACGGAAGGATGAAACTGTGAGATCACCTACTACTCTGTGTATTGTTGGGATGTACGTGACCATTTACGTCACAGTTGTTCTCCCCTTCGAGGGAGTTAGTTTCGTTTTCCTTTCCCGAGCTAGTGCCGCCCCATTTGCAATTACAGACTCCGGACTAGTTCGAATGGATTCCTCTTGTGTTTCCTCACAACCAGGCAGAGTTTCGAGTTGTTGGGTGCCCTGCTTCTATTATGCTTACTTATTTTAAATGTTTTAATTATTTTAAAATGACCATAACTCGGGGGCTCTTCAGGTGGATGTCTTAATTTTCTCAGGAACGATTCTTCCCGACGAGACATTCAATATGAGATCTCAGGTGCCACATTCGGGTCACCTCATCTCCAGATACAGTCTGCATCAAAAAATCGAACCCCATACGAATAACATGCCCCTGTTATGAGTCATATTGTCCTTGTGCGGGGGTGTTTAAATTTATTTAAACCATGATTATCTCGGGTTTGGCTGATCCGATTGACTTAAGGTTAGTATCGTTCAACTCTGCTTGTGACTGCCTTTTGTCATTGGCCCAGCTTTCCAAGTACACACACTTTGATGTGTTTACTGGAGTAGAACTTTTGGGATTGACACAGATTGATCACAGTAACACTTAAGTCACATAGAGTAGAAAAAGACCTTAAATTTAATACCAAATTTAGCTACTACTTCCTGCTACTCCCAAATTTTTTTCAACGTTGGCCGATGATATTACTCGGCGTGCCTTATTCAATGTATGGAAGGAAGAGCAAGATACTAGCGCAAAACGAATGTTGTTTTGAGTTTAGTTAGGACTACAACGGACTTTGATAAATATGAGGACCAGCAGCAATTAAAATTTAGAAAAATTGTTAAAAATTTATGCTCGTTTTTAGGAGAAAAATGGATGATGTGCCATAGAAATGAAAAGTTCTTCTCCAAGTCGAATGATGCCTGGTTGTCGGGGAAGTAAGATTTATATTATATTTAATTATTTTTTTAAGAAAAATATATAATAGTGTGGTATTTTATGTTTATTTAAGCTTATAATAATTATTTTTTCAGTATTACAAACTTTAAAATGATTTTTCTCGGTTTGTGTGTGTTTCTTCACATTCAAAATACCACTTCTCCCCCAATTATTTTTACCAATCACTTCCATTTTTTCCCCTATGTCTTATATGTAATGCATGTAACAAAATTAGTTATCCATTTTAATGTGAACATTGAATACTACTTTTTTAAAAAAAAATAAATGTGGGAATATTAGGCGTTTTTGGTTGGATTTTAGCATAGATCTCCACATTTTATTATTTTTTTCCTCCAAAACTAATTAAGGTATTGTAAAATCGATCCCTAAAGGTGTTTAATACATCCTAAGAAGTATTACAAAAATTTCATGCCAAAAAATTAATTCACACAAAAAGAGTAGAATTTTAAAATTTTCCAAATTTCTTAAAAGAAATTAAATTTGTAAAATTATGTGAATAATATGTGAAAATTTTTATCTCGTACCATTTTCTAAAATCAACATTATATGAAATGCTAAAAAAATGTAATTTTTAAATACATAAATAAAAAAATGCTGAAAGGGTGTCGAGTCATTTTAAACCCTACTTGTTATCCTTTATTATATATGTACAATGTTATGTTTGATTGTATTTGTTTAATCTCTAACAATTATTAAATTTAATTTTTTAACTTGTCACACTATTTCTTGTAATGCTTCCCTTAATATCCTTAGATCCTTGTTCAAAAACTAGTTCTCTCCACTTAGCAATAATTTATTCTTGATCAAATTTAAACTTGGTTTAAATTAGTTAAGATCCTATTAACCTTATTTGTTAGTTAAAAACAGAAAAGAATACCCAATTTACATTAATTACTATGATTTTAGATCATTATGAAGACTTTAAAGCCATAAAATAATTTCTGCGTGCCAGATTGGGAAAACTGCCCCCTGTGCGTCGTGCCAAAGGCGGAGACGTTGACGCGCCCAATGCAAACAAGTCCACTGAACGCGTAATCAATGGAGGACTGTTCTCTTTACGGATGAGTCCAGGTTTAGCCTCGAAAGCAATATTAGGCGTATTTTCATTTGGAGTGAACCTTGAATTCATTTTCATCCACGACACATTAGAGAAAGAGAAATCCCGCAGTGCCTGTGTTTGGGGCGGTATTTCTTTGTGTGGATTCACAGACCTCCATGTCTTTTCCCATGGAAATGTTAATGCTTACACCTACAGAAATGACATCCTGGATGCTTACTATGAGTGGCCTTATACCGGGTAATAGGCGGTGCTTTCCTGCGACAGGATGATAATGCGATACCAAACAGGTTCGCATCGTGGATGCTTATTGGGAGCAGGAAAAAATTCAGCACATCGAATAGCCAGCTCGATCACTCAAGATTAACCCTATAGAGCATGTTTGGGATGCTCGAGGAGGACGCGTAGCTGCTCTCACCCTAGCCTCGTAGGACCCTAGCCACGCTTTTAACTGCTTTGGAAGAGTAATGTGGCTCGCACTTCCTACAGAATTAATAGACCAGATAACTGAGAGCAACACACAGCGTTGCATGTGTTGTATTGCTTCTCGTGGATCCTACTGGTTATTAAAGGTACTTTTCCTATACCAAACTCGCACATCCGATTTGTTCATTGTATACATATGCCAATTTCTATAACACCATAATTGTCTGGCGATTTCCTTTTATACCTTCATAAAATAACGCATAAGTAAGTTATCGCCATTTCTGTGATTTTTCCTCAATTTATGGTAACCAGTATATATATATATATATATATATATATATATATATATATATATATATATATATATATATATTATATATATATTATATATTATATATATATATTATATTAATTATATAGATATATTATATACCGTATTTTCCTGTATATAATCCGCGGATTATGTGTTAAAAAAGTTTCAAATTTCGTTGTGCGTATTATACGCCGCCGAGAATTATCTGAGATAAAACATTCTTCATTGGAAAAGCTAATAATAAAGTTTTGAAAGAAATGCCGTTTATGTTTTATAAAATAAATAATAGATGGCGCTTTCATGACTCGGATGACGTATGTCAGCCATAACTAGTTTTTGTCCAATTACATTCAAAAACGAATTCGGTTCCTCGGAAGGAAAAAACAGATACGAGTCGCTGGTGCCATTTCCAATTTTCTCTTGACTAGAGCGATTGCGTCCTTTGAAAGTTTTCATCATGTTGAAGTGAAAGCGTTAAGTTACACTGCAAACTTCAAGTTAAAAATTATAGAGCAGGCTACCGAAGTCGGAAATCTGTAAGGTTTTTCAGCGTTTACGAATTGAATATTCGTTTGTGGAGAAGAAACAAGACCAACTTCGAAAATTTTGATCGACATTAAAGAGCCGATAGTCGTGGAAAATCTCACAGGCCAGAATTAGAGGAAGAAATAAATAAATGGATTTTAAAAGAAAGAGACAATGGGAAAACAGTCTCGGATCTTAATTTTTTTGCTGTTAACTTGCTAAATTAAAAAAAAAAGAAACATTTTTTCCGCGTGCAATGTTTTGTTTAACAACTCAAACATAGATGGCAGTAGCAAAGAATTTTTTTTTATTGAGATTATCGTAAAAAATATTATCATACATATTTAAAGAAAAATTTCATAATAATTTTTTTCTCTCTGTACAATTTCTTACTTCTATTTTTAATTATATTGTGTATTTTTTTTATCTTATATGACACTCATTATCGGCAGTTTATATTTTTGGATTATTTGCCGTAAAAACTGCCGCGGATTATACGCCGCTGCGGATTATACAATGTTTATTTTTTTTTACTCGAAAAAAAGGCTTTGCGGATAATACGCCGCTGCGGATTATATACAGGAAAATACGGTATATTATATATGTATTATATATAATATATATATATATTATATATATTATATATGTATATTATATATATATATATATATATATATATATATATATATATATATATATATATATATATTATATATGTATATTATATATATATATATATATATATATATTTTACATATATATGTGTGTGTGTAATATTTCTATAATATTACTAGAAGATTGGTTATAATAATTGTAAGACGTGGCGATTGGCTGATTAAACTGTAGCGAACCAAAGATAGGGCGTAGCCGGTGGTGTGGTTTTCTGTGTTACGTGGAGCGTGGTCGAATACGGTATTATCGAAGAGGCACTCATGCAAATCGTAATTCCTTTTTATTCACATCCGGAAACACATAAAGATCCAGAAGGGACGGCATTACACATAGAAGAAGCAAACATGGACGACACAACACACACAAAGAAACTACAACACACAACACAAAGCAGCCGGCTACATGACTACAGAGAAACGAACGAAGAGAGCGAGATTTCCAGAGACATCGGGTTTTATACCTGACGTTGAAGATCACGTGACATTTTTGTAATAAGAGCTCTGACTGGTTACCATGGGCGAGAAAGGGATTTATGATGTAATAATATTAGTTGATTACGATTAAGATCAGGGTGTTAGTTTCGAACCAAATAATTAAAAGATTATTTGAATATTATTAAAAAGAGTTAATTAAAAGGATGGATGCTAGGGGGAATTATTACATTTCACCCCTCCGCAAGAGACGTATGTGTTCCAGGGCCCTTAGTCCACACCTGTATCGTACAGAGATACCAATTATTAAATTAAAGTTTGCAGATTAACATTATTTAAAAAAATTCCCTTCACTTAAACATTATCATGAATATGATTCTGAACATGGAGAATATGGTCTTAGAAAAATATGGAACAAAAATGTATAAGTAAATTATAAAATATAAGATTGCATTTCACAAATATCAAAATAAGATTATTAAACACCTGAAATAAAATGGACATAGAAAATAAATTTCAAAAATATTTGTACATAGAAAGTCATTTTTGATTTGGGATTTGTTAAGTAAAAATTCACTTAAAAGATACAAAAATAAATTCTTAAAAATAGATCTAACACTTAGCTCCAGAAAAAGCACTGAGGGTGAAAACAGGCTGGAAAAAACAAATTAAGAGTTTGACCCACGTTTTGCACAATCATTAAGACAAGTTTCCAAGTTGTGTAATACTGCTCCATAACTTCAAAAACAAAATTTCCCCAAGACTGGAAATTGCAAGTCAACCGAAAAAAAAGAATATTTTGTTTAAAAACTATTTATGATTTATTTTTATTCATATTATGCTTTATCTTAAAAAAGGTACAAGTTACGAGGCAATAGTATCTTAACAGTCAAAGGTGTAGTTCTTTGAGGTACTCACTATGCACAATCCTTACAAAACCCTTCTTATTTAGTATTTCTTCTATAGGGTGTTTTTTTAGAGGTATAGAACTTTAAATTGCAATAAAACAACGATGTATTATTCGATTGACATGAATTTTTTTTATTCGAAAGATAATCTTGTGGCATTACATTTTAAATATGATTTCTGGCATATGACTGCCACGGCTGGCTCGGATGTAGTCCAATCTGGACGTCCAATTGTGAGAATTGGTGCTTTTATAGTTTTTTTTCAAGTGTTTATTGAATTCTTACCAATTTTTTTGATATTTTGAGAATTTTATGCTGATAATATTTGATATATTTATGTAATTTTAAGAATTTTTATTATGATAAGATTTACTCTCTATTACAATGGTACAATTTATTTGATATTAAAATGAACAACTTTTAATGTGTATAAAATGATAATGGTTTTGAGAGCACTTAGGCTGAGAAAATATAAAATAAATCAATAAAAGTAAAAAGCAAATTTTAACATATAATGGGTGTTTTTTTTAGAGGTATAGAACTTTAAATTGCAATAAAACAACGATGTATTATTCGATTGACATGAATTTTTTTATTCGAAAGATAATCTTGTGGCATTATATTTAAAATATGATTTCTAGCATATGACTGCCACGGCTGGCTCGGATGTAGTCCAATCTGGACGTCCAATTTTCGATGACTTTTTCAACATTTGTGGCCGTATATCGGCAATAACACGGCGAATGTTGTCTTCCAAATGGTCAAGCGTTTGTGGCTTATTCGCATAGACCAATGACTTTACATAGCCCCACAGAAAATAGTCTAGCGGTGTTAAATCACAAGATCTTGGAGGCCAATTCACAGGTTCAAAACGTGAAATTAGGCGGTCACCAAACGTGTCTTTCAATAAATCGATTGTGGCACGAGCTGTGTTACATGTTGCGCCGTTTTGTTGGAACCACAGCTCCTGGACATCATGATTGTTCAATTCAGGAATGAAAAAGTTAGTAATCATGGCTCTATACCGATCACCATTGACTGTAACGTTGTGGCCTTCATCGTTTTTGAAGAAGGATTCTACCAGCCCATAAAGCGCACCAAACAGTTTTTCTGGATGTAACGGTGTTTCGACATACACTTGTGGATTAGCTTCACTCCAAATGCGGCGGTTTTGTTTGTTGACGTAGCCATTCAACCAGAAGTGCGCTTCATCGCTAAACAAAATTCGCTTATGAAGTCATCGAAAATTGGACGTCCAGATTGGACTACATCCGAGCCAGCCGTGGCAGTCATATGCCAGAAATCATATTTTAAATATAATGCCACAAGATTATCTTTCGAATAAAAAAACATTCATGTCAATCGAATAATACATCGTTGTTTTATTGCAATTTTAAGTTCTATACCTCTAAAAAAAACACCCATTATATGTTAAAATTTGCCTTTTACTTTTATTGATTTATTTTATATTTTCTCAGCCTAAGTGCTCTCAAAACCATTATCATTTTATACACATTAAAAGTTGTTCATTTTAATATCAAATAAATTGTACCATTGTAATAGAGAGTAAATCTGATCATAATAAAAATTCTTAAAATTACCTAAATATATCAAATAGTATCAGCATAAAATTCTCAAAATATCAAAACATTGGTAAGAATTCAATAAACACTTGAAAAAAATTTATAAAAGCACCAATTCTCACATTCAGAATCATAACTCAAAAATATAAACCCTTGATCTCTGGAAACGTTTTTAAAATGGTAACTTTATAAGAACACATACCCAATAATAAGTGAAGTTGACTGCCCAATCAATAAATTTAGATTAAACTCAAAATAAAAATAACTTGTTATACATGTATTGAAAAACAGAATAAACCACAAAAACAGTACAATGCTGGTAGGGACCAAAATATAATAAAAGTAAACGATGGGGTAAGATTCATGTAATATTAAAAAGAAACACTAGAGTGGAACCAGATACATTTAAGAAAACTTTCTGGGGTATAAACATGCTTTATATATAAAAAATTATAATGGTACCACTACCCCATACCAAACCATTTCATATGGAAAACTCAAAACATAAAATTATTCAAAATCTTTAAACCATAATTTTATATCATTATCAGAATTTGGATCAAAATAGATTAGTGGTTAGCCTTTTAAAACTTTGATTTATGCGTAAATTATCTCATCAGGCATATTAATAATAACATATTTTGAAAACATTTTAAATTAAATCATTTAAAAACCACAATGTGTGAAAATAAACACTCAATTTAGAGCTAATAGAAATAATTATAACGGAATAAAAACGAAACACTTATCACTGGGTTGACAAATCGCTTTTCTGAAACAACGTATCCCACAACATAGGTGTGATGATTGTGATTTGTATTATTTTTCTTTTTACTTTTCTTCCTTCACAAACTCGCGCACATATCAGCACCATTTCTTTCAAAATATTTTCACTTTCTTTTGATTTCTGAGGCATACTATATTGTAGGTTAGGAAGACGAAGCTGTTTGATGGAGTAGGGGAAAGGGAATTCCCCTTTTTGAGAATGAAGTAGTGAACACATACACAGACATTTTTCTCTTCTTCACTTTGGTAGATAATTTTGGCTTATTAATTTCTTTCCCGTGTAGAAATATCCTATCGACTTATGTAATATTTCTATAATATTACTGGAAGATTGGTAATAATAATTGTAAGACGTGGCGATTGGCTGATTATACTGTAGCGAACCAAACATAGGGCGTGGCCGGTGGTGTGGTTTTCTATGTTACGTGGAGCGTGGTCGAATACGGTATTATCGAAGAGGCACTCATGTAAATCGTAACTCCTTTTTATTTACATCCAGAAACACATAAAGATCCAGTAGGGACGGCATTACACATACAAGAAGCAAACATGGGTGACACAACACAGACAAAGAAACTATAACACACAACACAAAACAGCCGGCTACATGACTAGAGAGAAACGAACGAAGACAGCGAGATTTCCAGAGACATCGGGTTTATACCTGACGTTGAAGACCACGTGACATTTTTGTAATAAGAGCTCTGATTGGTTACCATGGGTGGGAAAGGGATTTATGATGTAATAATATTAGTCGATTACGATTAAGATCAGGGTGTTAGTTTCGAGTCAAATAATTAAAAGATTATTTGAATATTATTAAAAAGAGTTAATTAAAAGGATGCTAGGGGGAATTATTACACACACACACACACACACACACATATATATGTTATACTAGAGATATCCTCAAAAAGTATGATTTTAAAGACTGCCATGCCTTACATATTTTATTAAGGATATTATTAATTTTCTCATTCATAAATTCAATATTGTAGATATAGATTTAGTATTTAGTTCTACTGAGTATTGTATCACACTATTCATGAATAAATCTTATAATAACATTAATTTCTCAAATATATTTAATAAATATGTTCATTGCCTGAATATTAATAACGTTTGCCTTAAGAAGGCTTTTAAATATAATAAAAAAATATGTAGCTAAACTTTTAATTACAATGATATTAATGATTTGCAAAATGATAATAATATTGTATGTAATTGTAAAGATTATTCTGATTTTATAAATGATCATCACAAGCACACATGTGGTAACTGGTAATTTAAATATTGTTAAAGATAATACTCTTAGAGAAATAATGTACAAAGGTACTAGTTTTAGATTAATGATCTCTAACAATAAAACAATGCTATCAAAAATCAAATTTCTAAAGATATTAGTAACTTTAGTACAAAATTAGCTATTAAATACAGTCTTCCTATTGTAGCTTTTAAAGAATTTAAATACAAAGTGTTAAATGAATTACTGAACGTTAACTATAAAACTGATAATGATATAACATACTATAATATTAAGCACCAAATTGCAGACCTACAAAAGAACTTTATTACCATTTAATTATGCAATTATTTGTAAGTGGCTTTATAATAATATGCTAAACAAACATTTTTATAATAATTCTGCTTTTAAAAAATCTAATTCAGGCAAAAGAGAAATTTTTAATCGAATCTCTGCTTTTTATAAAAAGATCGATTTACGTATTCTGGATATTAAATTCCCACATATTTTCCTAACTCCTAAATTTCATAAAAATCCTGTTAAATTTAGAACTATTACGAATAGTTTCAAAACTTATATTACACATCCGGGCAAGAAGCTACAAAATATTATTCAATCTACATTAGACAAAATTGATAATTCTACTATAGTAAAGAATAGTATGGACATTATTAAGCATATGCAAGATAAAAAAATTATTTTTATTTATACCTATGATTTTGATGATTTATTTAACTCCATTGATATAGAAGACATGTTTAAGATTCTTAAAATAGCATATAGCAAATATTTTTTGAATAAGATAATAACATATGATAAATATATTTCTATTATTGAATTAGTATTAAAAGAAACTTATATTTTCTTATATTAAACTTTATTTAAAATTATTAAAAACTAATAATAAAAATAAGTCAGCTAACTTTTTAAACCTTCAATTAAACGTTAAGAATAATTTGCTCTTAAGTAATATTTTTGGTAAAAGAGACTCATTTGATTTTAACATTATAAAAATGCCTTTCTGGGGGAGTAACTTACACCTATCAATATTTAGAAATACTATCTTAAATTTTATAAAAAGAAATAATGATTTAGTTACTGATAAAATTTTAATCCATAGTAATTTTGTGAAATTTTGCATGAATTGTTTAGAATACAATTATCCTAGTATATTTATTTTTAAATATATTTCTATTTCTAATTTAATCTAGCTTTATCTCAGTTCGATATTTTATTTAATATTTTTTCTCTCTCTCTATTTAGTTTTTTTAAAAAAATATTTTATGCGCTTATTTTAATTGTAATATAACTTTCTAGTATATATTCATCGAAGTAAATTTTCTTTAATATATTTCTATTTGGTACTATCTATTATGAACTTTGTTCTTTATTTGATTTAAAACTTCTTTTGTGTTGTTTAATTTTATAACTTTGTGGTTAGTTTAATTGCAAAATAAATATCCAGATGGCACCACGTTTTTTTCTTTCTTGTGTTGGTGTTTCAATCTTTTACGCCATTTCTCGCAGGATCTCATTGCAGTAGGTTGTATTTTTGAGCTCAGGATTTTTGTTTTACAAGTAAGTTTTTCCTAATATTTTCTATTTAAAAATCTTTTTTTATTATTCCTCTCCTTGATAGATTCATTATTGTTCTCTTTTCTCAATTTCTTTTTACGATTTTATTAGGTTCTACAACCTCGTGTTGTATCAGACTTAACTTTTCAACTTGGGTTTTTTCCCCCTACTATGTCGAAAATTTCTGCTGTACGGGGAAGGTTGGATCCCCAAAGCACTGCTTAACCCTAATTCAGCGACAGCTTTAGAAATCATAATAGGTCTCCAGTTTAGTCCAATGACTTTTTTGTATCTACATTTGTTGTGTCTGCTGAATTCCAATTTCTTATTTCTTTAGTACTGTAGGTTCTAGTTATTCTTTGCTTTTATTTTATTATACTATATATATATATATATATAATACATATAATATATATATAATATATATATAATATATATGTATATATTTATAATATATATATATATGTATATGTAATATACATATATATATATATATACATTTAAATAAAAATTGCGACGAATCTGTACGGCACCTTTCCACTAATATTCTTAGGCGTCTTTGGGGGGATTGTAAATTCGCGTATATTTCCAATCAACTCTAAGAGGAGAACGGGATCTGAAAAGTAGATAGGGTATTTAAAGAGAATGTTGTAAGTTAGCAAGAATGAAGGCTATTGAGCCAGCACCATTCATTTAGAGGATTCAATTGGATTACGATAGTGAAGCGTTGCTGTTAATACTCGACGAAGGAGCCTTAGGAAGTTCATATACCTGAAGAGATTATAAGTACTCTCAGGTGATATATTCCAGTTTAATACCGCTTACCCACACACACACACACACACACAAACACACACACACACACAAAGCGTTAGTTTAATAAAATTAGTTCAAGTTTAATGAAAGCTACTAATTCAAGTTGCGTGTATTTCTCAGAGCTCCTATTCCGGTAAAAGCTTTTGATATTGATTAATTTCATAATTTAATTTAACATTAACCTTTTGTTAGACGTAGACAAAAACCACTTAGACCAGGGGTGGCGAACCTTTATGGATCAACGTGCCATTTTTTCCAAAAAAATGCTTAATGAGGTATACACGTGCCGTCAAATAATAAAACTAAATACCAACAACACAAAACTCTTTATTTACTACAGAAAAATGCATTTTGTATTTAATAGTAGTAAATGTTTTAGTTAAACGTATAATTCCAATTATATAAAGTAACATTAGTGGGATTTCTGCTGCTGTAGATGAGATGACAAATAAATTATATTAGAATCGGGTAAGATGTTACTTTTAGCATGAAGCATGCTGAATTGGAGTCATCTGCCAAATGGTTTGTTTCTAAGCGAGTCTTGAATGTTATTCATCTCTGAAAATAATGACTCGTAGGCATAGGTTGATGAAAATATGGTTAAAATAGCATAAGCATGCTTCTTCAAACAGTTAAACGTATATAGAATCGAATTTAATGTTTCCAAAATTTCGTTACTGCCATTTTTACTTATATTGCTTCTAAATCTTTCTGTTTCAATCAATTCTAACTCTTTCCTTGTTTCAATAAAATTTTGAATCCATATTGAACTAGACATGAAATCAATAAGTTGCATTTGAATTCTTCAATTTCCAATATCGAATTGGGGTAAGTTCAGTTTATCAAATGATGTCACATCAGGGTACATAATAAACTTGGTCATTTCTGATAATTCTTTGAACTGAGAAAATCTCACTGAAAATTCCTTGATTGAAGAATCAATCGCGGTTGATCTATTTGATCGGTGGCGTGCCCAAAATATTGTGCCATGTGCCATCAATGGCACGCGTGCCAATGGTTCGCCATCCGTGCTATATGTCATTAGAGTTTCTGATATTTGAATCAAGTGAATAAATATAAGTTATTTTTATACAAATGGCGTCCGGTCATTCTTTGCCTCAATTTAATCTTAGTGTACAGGGTGGAACCCAGGTGCGTTCCCACAAAATGAAGTGTCTGTTTGTAATTTGAAATTAACAGCTTTTTACTAAATGCATTAAAAGTATATACGGTACTTATATGAAAAAATAAATTTTTAAAATTTTTGTCTGTTTGTCTGTTTGTTACGGCTAATCTCTGAAACGGCGGCATCAATTTTGATGAAACTTTCACTGGCAGATAGCTAATGTTATAAGAAATAACTGATGCTCCTTTAATTATAGAAAAAAAATTAGGGTTCTGCGAGAAAATAAAATTAAAACGAATGAAATGGAGAACACTATCCATTTCAAATAGGGATTATTTATTTCAATAGGGATTATTTTACTTCATTAGGGATTATTTTACTTCATTAGGGATTATTTTACTTCATTAGGGATTATTTTTAGTCAATAGGGATTGTTTTATTTCGCGAGCCTTCTGTTTCAACGTTTCTAGCAGTTATATCAAACTCTTTTTTGTTTGATTATGTTACTGACGCTTGTGATTTTTCCCGTTCATGTCTGAACTAATGATTTTAAACAGTCTACACACTGTGGGAGACAGTATGATTAATATGCAAGGCGACTTTTTCAAATTTAGATTACTTGCTTTATTTCACGTGATTTGGTAACTGCTCTCGGAGGGATGCGTGTGCTTCCAAGGAAGTATGAAGTCCGAATGAATGCACGGGGTCGCTATAGTTGAAAAGTTAACGCATGCGCAGATTGCATCTTAGGTGATTGTGCGAGTATAAACACTACTCACAATCAGTGGAGGTCTCGCGCACGCGCAGATCGCAATGAAAAGCTTACGAGTATGAGGAGTTGAGAAACTCTACAGAGTATCCCCCCAGAGAGCAGGCGAACGATAAATAAGTACAGAATAAAATTACCCAAATAAAACAAATGTTACATAAAACAATATGCAAAATATATACATTATTTCTGACAAGTATTATAAAGAAGATGAAAATAACTGGAATTTCTAAGAGTTAACCTCCCTCACACTTATATACAAGGCATAAAATTGTTAATAAAGAAGTATTAGTAGTATCAGTAATAAAGTAATTAAGAAGTAAAATTTTGTACATACGTACGTATAGCACCAGTTTAGAATATAAAATTTTCTACTATCAACCACAATGAAAAAAAATTTTTTAAATATACAATGTTGATTTTTCTTTTTTAAACACAAGATTTGATACATTATGTACATGTTCTTTTTAAAATTTGGAAGAAAAAAAATTAATTAGATAAATATTATTATTGATATATCATTTATCAAAAGCAATTTGCAACATTAAATCGTGTGCTATTATTTGTAGTAATCTGAGATGATCATATATAGTTTTAGATTTGTAAACACAGGAATAAACAATTGAAAAAAATATTAAAATGATTGAAAATACATAATTTACCAGTTAATATCATATGAAATATAAATATCTTAGGTGTTTGAAATTTATGCAAAAGGCAATTTAACTGTAAAGAAAAATATAAATACATGCATGCATATTATGTTATATATTGTTCCAGATCTTTGGGAAATCTGACATGTCTTCCACTTCTAGTTTTTTTTTTACATTTTTCTCATTTGGTTGAGATTCAGTTTTATTTACGTGAGACATAGTTTTTTGTCTTTTGAATGTGGATCAGTTTCATCAGCTTGTTGTTTTGATATTCCAGTAAGTGGAATATCATCGGTGTCATCCTAGACAGAAGCTGGTTTTACACGATCAATTGAAACTGCCTTACTTTTAACATTTATGAGGATGGTGAACACTTTGTCTGTTCGACGGATTACTTCATGAGGTCCAGTATAATTTTACGAGAGTGGTGGCTGTGGACACTATCAACTCTCAAGAAAATATTTGAACAGCTCTTTAAATTACACTGGTGTGCAAAACTTAAGCAACAATGTAAAAATTAAGCAGATAACCATGAAATTGCAGAAAAGGAGGTCTGGAAGTCAGTAGAAATGTCATGTGTATGCAAATATCAGAAACGAAACGTCAGAAGCGATGTGAGCGTACACAAAATGCGTGATGTCGCCGCGTGCTGTTCAACAGTAAAATAAAATGAAGGACGCACACGTAATTCAACATATTCGCTGCAAGTGCCAGTAAGTCAGTTCGTGAAACATGGCTAGAAGAAATCACCTGGATGACTTCACACGTGGAAGAATGATCGGAAAGCTGGAGGAGGGGCGTACCGTCACCAGTGTAGCTGCAGAGTTCGGAATCAACAAAAGAGAGTGTCGTTTCGCGCGTTTGGGAAGCGTTCCAAACCACAGGTACAGGTGTTAGAAAGGTTGGTGGTGACCGCCAGAGGACGATAACTGCAGGGGATGACCGATATATCATCCTGCAGGCGAAAAGAGGCCGACGGCAGTCAGCAAGCGTCATTGCTCAGCAACTCTCTACAGGAAAGGGGCGACAAGTGTCGCGGTTTACTGTGGCCAGACGCCTTCACAAAGGGAGCCTATTCACCCGCCGTCCTGAACGCTGCCTCCCGTTGAAAGTTGACCACCAACGCCACCGTTTACAGTGGCGCAGAGAGCACAAAAACTGGACAACTGTCAATGGAGTCGTGTTCTCTTTACGGATGAGAGTCGGCTCAGTACCAGAAGCGATTCTCAACGCGTTTTGATTTGGAGAGAGATCGAGACACGGTTTTATACCAGTAACATTACGGAAAGACACCATTACGGTGGTCCTGCAGTTCTTGTCTGGAGAGGCATTATGCTGAACGGGCGAACTGAGCACCACATTTTCGTTAGAGGTTCTGTAACTGGGGATCACTATTGTGAAGAGGTACTTCTTCCCCATGTGCGTCTGTTCCGAGGTGGCATTGGCCCAGACTTCATTTTTATGGAGGACAATGCACGGCCACATCGGACTCTTGCTGTTGAGGAGCTGCTGGAAAGTGAAGATATCACTCGAATGGATTGGCCAGCGTACTCCCCAGATTTAAATCCCATCGAACATGTGTAGGATGCTTTGGGGAGACGTATTGCAGCACGCTTACATCATCCGGAGAACACCCAACAACTCAAACAGATGCTGATTGAAGAATGGGCACTCCTACCGCAAGAAATGTTGCACCTGCTGGTTCTGAGTATGCGGAGACGGTGTGAAGCAACCATTGCAGTGAGGGGAGGACATATACCATATTAAGGAATATCTTGCTTGTTGTTCTTCCTGTTGGATAGACCATCATGAGTCACGATACTATGCGTTCAATAAAGCTTGTTTTTGTTTGATTCCATACCGTATGCATTGTATTCCTTTTTCAGTGCCGATGCTTTCGTCATCCTTTACATACATAATACTCTCTCTCATTTCGTAATTTCATGTCTCTCAGATGATTTTTCGTGAAGTTTTGGCAATAAACCCACCTGTTGCTTAAGTTTTGCACACAGTGTAGTTGGCACAAACATAGAGCTATTTGAATGAGCAGATGTAGGTATTGGTTGTGGTGCTCCCATTTTCTTATGTAAAAAAGAGACCTAAGTTTGATTGCAGGTAGTGGTAATCTTGTCAGTGGAGAAAAGATCAGATGGCAATCTGAGAGTAGTTCCATAGACAAGTTCTGCACAAGTGGCATTGCTATCCTTTTTAACAGCAGAACGCATGCCGAGAAGTACAATTGGAATGATTTCACTCCACTTTGAATTCTCGTGTGCTTTGATGGCACGCTTGAGATGGCGATGCAGTCTTTCAACAAGACCGTTGGCTTTTGGATGATAGGCACAGCATCGTATTCTGCTTGTGCCGAGAAGATTACTCAGCTCTCTGAAAAGGCTTGATTCGAAGTTTGCACCCTGGTCTGTTGTTATAATAGCAGGACAACCAAAACATGATATCCAAACAGATAGTAAAGCTCTACATACAGTTTCTGCAGTCATATCAGCAGTCGGGATCACTTCCATCCATCTCGTAAAGCGGGGTCAACTACTGTCAGGCAGTAACTTTGACCATTAGAAGGTGGAAAGGGGTCAATGAAATCAACGTGAATTTGGGGAAATCTGGCATCAGGTAAAGCAAAGGTACTGATTGGTGCTTTAGTGTGCCTATGGATCTTGGATCTTTGGCAAGGATGACAAGAGATAACCCATGCTTTAATATCACGCCTAATATTTGACCACACAAAACGTTGAGTTACTAATTTGGTAGAGGCAGCCATTCCAGAGTGTGAAAGACCTTGCAGATGTTGGAAAACAATTTTGCGATAATCCTTGAGGATGAAAGGTCGAGAAAAATTGGTGGAAACATCACAAGTAAGAGCAATATCTTCAAGAGGAAAATATTGTTGATTTAGCGTTAAAAATGTCGAATTAGATGTCAGGAGTTGTTTAAGCTCCTCATCTACCAATTGGGCTGCAGCAATGTCCTTGTAATCGAGACAACTTGCTTTGGAAACGGAATCAATTTCAATCGAGATAATGCATCTGCTACCGAATTCTGAGTTCCAGGAACATGTTGTATGTTTGTAGAGAACTGGGAGATAAAATCCAGGTGTGTGTGTGTCTAAGTTGACGTGGACTACATTTGTCAACTTTCTGTTGAAAAGCATAAATGAGAGGTTTCTGATCAGTGTAAATCACAAACTCTCTTCCTTCCAACATGTGCCGAAATCTTTTGACCATTGTGTATATGGCCAGGAGTTCTCGGTCGTATGTGGACCAGTTCTTTTGGGATACAGACAATTTCATGGATAAGAAAGCAAGTAGTTGCCAGACATTGTCATGATATTGAGCTAATGCACCACCGATAGCAAAATCTGAAGCATCAACCCAAATTCTAAGAGGTGCATTTGGCATGGGATGATGTAACAGAGTAGCATGTGCTAGTTGTTGTTCAAAAGCTGTAGTAGCTTCGTCCGTCCATTCTAGAACTTCTTTAGGCTTGATTTTGACATTTCGCTTTGGACGTTTTTTTATTCCTGATGCCTTTTAAAAAATTTACTAAAGGTGCAAGGATATGGGCAGCCTGTCTAATGAAACGTCTGTAGTAATTCAGCATTCCCAGAAAACGACGCAATTGAGTGATGGTGGTTGGTTGAGGAAATTTTAAGATTGCTTCCACTCTCTATCCTATGAAGGTTAATTTCAGAATTGCAAACTTGAGAGAAAACCAAGGAAATTTAAGGTGGGTACTCCAAAAGTACATTTAGAAGGGTTTATAGACAGTCCATATTGATCCAACCGTTGAAAAAGCAACAGAAGATGTTATACGTGCTCGGCTTCAGATGATGATGCAACTAAAATATCATCAATAAAAGCATAAACAAAATTTAATCCTCTTAAATCCTCATCAACAAAGCGTTGAAAAGTAGAGGCAGCATTACAAAGGCCGTAATTGCATTCGAGTACTCTCATACAATCCGAATGGGGTTATGATTGCAGTTTTATGTATATCCTTTTCATTTATGGGAATTTGGTGATAGGCTTTGACTAAATCCATATGTGCTTTGACTAAATCTATATGTGAAAAAATATTTTTGCCATGCAGCTTTGAAGTGAATGCTTGGAATAGAATATTTATCTTTTTTAGTTTGGGCGTTTAATGCACGATAGTCACCCACTGGTCTCCAATTATTAGAATCTTTTTTAGGTACTATGTGAAGAGGTGATGCGTAATTACTTTTAGATGGTCTAATATGGCCTAAATTTAACATCTGCTGGAATTCTGATTTGGCAATTTTTAAGCGATCAGGAGCTAAACGTCTTGCTTTAGCAAAAACAGGTGGACCAGATGTCTCATTTAAATGCTTAACCACTTGTGAGAAAGAAAGTGGTTTGACAATTTCTGGGAATTCCCTCAAAACACCATGAAAATGCTTTCACCAGAAACGAGTTTAATGGAATGAACTTCAGGAGAAACAAGTTTACAATTTGTACTAGGTTTGGTTGCATTATCGATGAATTTTCTATTGCGAAGATCAGGTGAAATATTAAAATTGTACAAAAAATCAGCTCCAATAATTGGCACAGAAACAGATGCTATTAAGAAAGGCCATCTAAATACCCTTCTCAGATTTAAATCGAGGGTTAAAAGTCTCTTACCATAAACGTTGATAGGAGATGTATTAGCGGCTGATAGTTGCTGAATACTGTTGCCTTTCCTTTTCTCGGAAATTGAAGCTGGGAGAACACTGACGTCAGATCCAGTATCGATGAGGAAAGCGGTGTTGGATGATTTGTCTTTAATGAAAAGGCGACGTGAAATATGTGGCTGCGAGAAGGTAGTTGCAATTACTCCTCGCTGGATTCGTTTTTTTTTTATAGCTGTAGGGTGCAATGCATTTCTTGGCTCTTTTTTGAAACTTTTTGTGATACCAACAACAAGATTCCCTGGAACGCGAAAATGATCGATTTCGGGAACGATTTCGCAGGCGAGAGTTATTTCTTCGTTATGGAGTTCTTTGACGCATTGTAAGATGGTCTATCCTTTTATTCAGTCTCTCAATCTCTTGGAGGATACAATTTTCGCTGGATGAAGCGATGGCGCTTGTCGAAAGTGAAACGTTGAGAGTGCTCACTTCGAGGATACTGTCGGCGACTTCTGCGGCTTTATCGACGGTTATGGGCATGATGGATGCCAAGATAGTTTGCACTGAGGTCAGTAGCTGCTGAAGAAAAGGTTCCAACACAAGCTCTTTCGGAACGTTGTGTGAAGCTGCACGCCTATTCATTGTCCTGGGGAGTTCTGAAAGCTTCCTGTCTCCGAGCTCTTCACCGGTTAACAGCTTCTGAATTTCTTGTTGGGATGACTCGCCGGTTTGCTGGATCAGTTGAGCTTTAATGGCGCAGTAGGGATCCGTTTCAACAGAAGTGATAATTAAGTCTCTTACAACTGCGGCGGCTTCTGGTGTCAGGTTTGATACAATAAATTGAATTTAGTGCACGTGTCTGTAATCGCTTTCGGTACTCCGAGGGCAAAAGTTCGTTCGCACGTGGAGAACCAGAGTTGAGGATCGCTGAAGTTGTAACGAGGAATTTTAACTGTGTGGTGACTTTAGCCATTTTTCCAGTAAAATAAATTAATAGCAAGTCAAATAAAGGTCGATATTCGTGAATTGTTCGGGTCATCAATGTGGGAGACAGTATGATTATATATATAATATGCAAGGCGATGTTTTCAGATTTAGATTACTTGCTTTATTTCACGTGATTTGGTAACTGCTCTCGGAGGGATGCGTGTGCTGCCAAGGAAGTATGAAGTCCGAATGAATGCACGGGGTCGCTATGGTTGAAAAGCTAACGTATGCGCAGATTGCATCTTAGGTGCTTGCACGAGTAAGCACTACTCGGAATTGGTGGAGGTCTCGCGCAGATCGCAATGAAAAGCTTACGAGTACGAGGAGTTGAGAAACTCTACACCATTGACACTGTCAAAGGTCATGCATCTCTCTTACCCCTTGCTTGCGGTTTCGTTTGTGTTCGTTTCCCCCTACCCAGTCCTCACCCCATCGACAGTGTCAAAGGTCACACGATTCCCCCCTGCTTGCAGATTCGTTTTACCCTACTGCTATTTAGACCTGTTTTGAACTGTTGCATTCAACGCAATTATTTCATTCTCTCTCTCTCAAGAACACTGAGCTACATCAATTTTTCCATAACATAGACAGCATTTAAACTTAAATTAGGAAGTTTTGGGGTTTTTGCATCATTTTACTTCTCACAAGCCTCCGCATTTAAATAGAGGCAAGCCAATTTCATACCTCTATTGTTAATTTCATTGACAAACACTGCACAAAGCAGTGTCGGTGGAGGTGACGATCGCAGGGCCAACATGTTGTTTTATTTAGAACGTAGTACGTACGTAGATAGTTGTTTCTAAAATAAATATTTTTAATTACGTTTTAGGTGAAAAAGTGCACTTACACCCTTAAATTAAGTAAGTTTATTCAAAACTGAAAATAACTTCATTTATCCCGCGCAATTCTATACATATAAATAAAAAGGAGGTGTCTGTTTGTAATTTGAAATTAACAGCTTCTTACTAAATGCATTTAAAAGTATATACAATACTTATATGAAAAAATCAATTTTTAAAATTTTTGTCTGTCTGTCCCTCTATTTGTTCCGGCTAATCTCTGAAACAGCTACACCAATTTTGACGGAATTTTCACTGGCAGAGATAGCTAATGTTATAAGGAGTAACTTCGGCTACTTTTATTTAAAAAAATAAGGGTTCCGCGGAAATAAAATTAAAACCAATGAACAATATCCGATTCAAATAGGGATTATTTTATTTCGCGAGCCTTCTGTCTCAACGATTTCTAGCAGTTATATTAAACCTTTTTGTTTGATTAGGTTGCTGCCACTCGCGACATTTCCCGTCCATGTCCTTTGATCCTAATGATTTTACAGTCCTCACCCCATGGACAGAATCAAAGGTCATGTGTCTCTCTCACACTTTGCTCAATAAAAAACAAAGAAAAAAAGTAAGACAAAAAAGAAACATTACTTTACAAAGTAGAAGAATGACATTATACTTATAGCATAGGTATTTCTTTACGTGGACTACATAATTATTAAGTTTTCGTAAACTCTGCGAATTGAATAAACACTTTTGTGTTACATTCCACGTGGACAAAGTCGTGGGTAACAGCTATTTAACATAAAATAAATGTCTCGGAAAGTAATATTAACGTATTAAACATCCGGATACAAATTATATACATTATTTTAATGCGTTTATTACGCAAAATTTGTAACAATGTGTTAATTTTGCTGAGCAGGAGGAAGGTGTTTTCAAAAATTGATCCATAAGAGAGTTACGGAGCGTTATAAGTAAAAAAAAAACTTCTTTTTATCAGTTGTTATATCTACATACTTAAAATTTAGCAAACATGGTTTTTTCATCTGAGATATGCAAAAAGTCTTTTTTTTTTGCTTGATTTACAACTCACGTAAAATTAACTCATTAAAAACTTCTTTATACTTCAGTGTCTGTATTGCTTAAATTTTCAATATTCACCCGTGCGAAGAATGGGTATACCAGCTAGTATATATATATATATATATATATATATATATGACATGTTTTTGAAGTCTGAATCAGACTTAATTTTTAAAAGGAACTTTATTCAATCATTTCTGCATCTCTTCTGGCGCTGAGAGCAGGGAGGAAAAAGCAATCCACAGAGTGTTTTAAGTGGTTAACACTTAAAACACAGATACGGTAAGTATCGTGGATTTTATGATTGTACTTGAAAGTTAATGCTGACATATAGGGGCTATTAATTCTAACAATCTAGACTTAGACATGTTAATTAGCTAGGCCATATGTTCGGAAGAAATAAATGGGTGATTATTTTGATGCTTGAAGACGAGATGAAAAGTATGAGTTAAGTGCTAGATAGGAACTTTAATTTTTAATCTCTAGTTTAACTATCCTCACACACACACACACACACACACACACACACACACACACACACACACACACACACACACACACACATATATATATATAGCTTTTAAATACAATAAAAAATGTTAGGTGTGCAACTTTGCTTCCGCCGTTTTGCAATAAATGGTTGTAGCGGTAAGTGGTAGTCGAAATAAATAGATCGTAGATGTCATACAATAAACTTAGGTATTTGTAAACATAACGCCATCGAAATATTAGTCGATTTGTGTCTGCATCATAAAGTTATTCTCGATTAAACATGTCAGTTTACGAGCCAAATTCTCATCATTTGCGGGAGGTTTTAATTTTCTGCTTTAATATCAAGAAATCTGTGGCTGAGGCTCATCGAATGCTCTCAAATAGCTATGGTGAGGCCGGTATTAGTGAAAGAACGTGCCGAGAGTGGTTTCAACGCTTCAAGAACGGGGATTTGACGTCGAAGACCAGCATGGCATTTGGTGGGATAGCGTATTATGAGTTGTTAAAACCGACTGAAACATTCACAGGCGATCATTATCGAACGCAATTACTGAATCATAAATGTATAATAAGTTTTTTACAATATAGTCTCGAATTTCGGAAAAAAAACAGCGGAAGCAAAGTTGTACACTTAATATGTAGATCAATTTTTAACTATAATATGCGTATAAAGCAAGAAAACTTAATATGTAAATGTAAAGACTTTAAAGAATTCATAGATAAACATCACAAGCATGTTGTTACTGGTGACCTCAATATTGTAAAAGACAACAATCTTAGAAACATAATGCATAAAGGTACTGGTTTTAGATTAATGATTTCGAATAATAATAAAATTATAAAAAATCAGTTATAAAAAGATATTGAGCAATTTTTTATATACACACACAAATAGCTATTAAGTATAGAATGCCTATAGAGGCATTCACAGAATTCAAAGGTAATATTACACAGCAGCTTAATAAATATAACTTTGCTACAGATAATAAAATCTTTTTTAATGATATTAAAAAAATCAGATTAAAACATTACAAAATAATTTCATTATAGATTATGTTGATAAAGTGCCAGGTAATTTTGCCTTTATATGTCAATACTATTATAATTTAATGATCAACAGTTATTTTGATAATAATACAGCATTTATTAAGTCATCATTTTCTGATAGAGAAATAAATAATCGAATTTTGGTCTTCATAAACAATTTAGAATTCAAATTAATAATAGTTTTAAATTTCCTCATATTTTGCTTACTACCAAATTTCATAAAAACCCAGTCAAATTTAGGACAGTTACAAATGGATTTAATACATATATCAGCAAAACAGGCAAAATTTTCCATGAGAGAAATATTACATGATACAATAAATAATCTTAAATCCACAGCCATACTTACAAATAGTAAATCTCTTATTGAACAAATGAAAGATAAAAAGATTTATTCAATCTCTACAGTTTAGATTTTGAAGATCTTTTTAACTCTATTGATATTGATGATATGATTAATATACTTGTAAATTTGCATAAAGGTAATTATTTTAATAATGTTAATCAAAGAGAACTATATTTTTCATAAGGGTAACTCTTATCTGCAGATTAAAGGTAGTCCTGCGAGCAACTGTCTTGCCAATTGATACTCACATTACTTTGAAAGTAGTTACATTAATAACTCTAAATATTATATTTATCGATGACATAATATTTTTTGGCAAGTTTATACATAATACTAATTTTTATCCACAACATCTTAATTTAATACAGACAAATAGTAACAACAATGAAGCAAATTTTCTTGACATGCATATCAAATTAATAGATAATGTAATAGTTTCTAATATTTATGATAAAAAAAAGAGAAGAGTTTAATTTCAATATAGTAAAAGTTCCGCATTGGGAGAGTAATGTACATATTTCTATATTCAGAAATATTGTTATTAATTATATACAATGCAATACATTTCTGGTGTCAAAAAAATCAAAAATAATAAATAACTATAAACATTTTACTAAATATTGCTTAAATCAGAAATACCCAATTAATTTTACTAATAGTTATATG
This sequence comes from Trichonephila clavipes, assembly GCA_019973935.1. NCBI lineage: Eukaryota > Metazoa > Arthropoda > Arachnida > Araneae > Nephilidae > Trichonephila > Trichonephila clavipes. The sequence goes on along the minus strand of BMAU01001462.1, from coordinate 164,050 downwards.
AATAAAGCTATTCAAAATTGCAAGGATTAAATATTCTTAGATTAATAATAGTTTAATACAATAAATTTACACATTTCATAGTTATAGTTACCTCCATTTTCAATTATTAGATAAAATTACTTATTGTTATTTAATTCATATATACTCTAGTGTCACTAAAGTTATGGTATTTTGCAACTCTTACTAATTTTTGTTTCTATTCTTTTTATACTTTTGTTAAGTGCTACAATTAAGCCATTCACATGCTCTGAATCTGCATTAGGGTCCAGAATCTGGCAATAACTTATTTATTGCACTCAGATTTAGCGCGGGCTCTGCATTTTCAAGTGCAATTTTTAGGTAAGTTACCTCTATTTTGTAATGGATTAAGATATTCCTATCCATTACTTTCAATAGGTTTTTGCTCAGTATTATTACATAAAGGGGGAAGGTTGGCTGGCCAAAAAACATGTTCAACCCCACTTTTATTTAATTTATATATTAGCTGTCCTAAGTCAGCAATGTTTATAATACTGCAGCATCCATTTTATAATTTTTAATCTAGTGTCCTTCATTTTATGTTCTCTTTGCTGTCTCTGTGTTTTTTACGAATGAGATTGGTGAATGTTTATCTCTTGTCTGTAGAGAATTAGACTATATATATATATATATATATATATATATATATATATATATATATATATATATATATATGAAAAGTTTAGATTCAAAATTAAGGAAGTAATAAATGAAAATAGAGCGAACTCTTTACCATCGCGTAAGGATTTGTGGGTAAATAAGCCTATTTAAAGGTGCAACGAGCGCTGACGAAGGCGAACGCATACTAGAAAAGGCTTGGCTGGTGTCTCCTCGCTGAGATGTTGTCTTTTGTACCACCCGGTTGCGCGGCAAACGGCCGCCATGTTAGATTTTATGTGATGGAAGCGAAATAAAGAAGTATTTTGAAGATGATGCCCCCTCATTTTACCAGCAGGCCTGGGGCCTGTCAAGAGCCGGCAGGATTACTTAAGGAACTGCAAAATACGCCACGAAACCAATGGAATGAACTTCAAAGGATTTTTTTTTCTTTCGAACGAGCGACTGCATTGGAAACGATACTACCATGGAGGACGACTCTTTCCGGCAGGAGTCACCAGTCAACACTTTGAAACAATTCTGTTTTCCTGAATTTGACACTAATAAGTTTAGCAGTTTTAAAAGTTTTCTTGACTGTTTTGATCAACAATGTTTGGAATATCAAAAAGACGAACAATGGAAGAAACAAAACATTCCTAGATATCTCACGGGAGTCTATTTAAAATTTTGGTACGAAAACCAACTATTTGAAAAGTCTTACCAAGAAAGCAAAGAATTATTAATGACGGTGTTCGATGCGACGAAACAAGAGGATATTCGAAAATTTCACAACCTAAAATTAAACGACATTAAAGAATTAATTTCCTTTTTTACGGAAAAACTTTCGTTGGGGAAGAAACTAAATTATGATGACAGTTCCATTGTGGAAAACATATGACACATTATCCAGTCCCATTCAATATCAAAAGTTCTTAGTTATTAAGAAGATTTCGACACCCTGCGAATGGATCTCAACCATGCGACAATTAATCGCAGTAACACCGGACAGCGCAGACCGACAACCGGTGGAGACTGGAAGTTATACCCGATGGTATAACCAAGCCGACGGTAGTGTACACAGAGGAACTGATCCACGGAACCGATTCCAATCAAGAGGAAATCATGGACAGCCACATCAATCTCACATGGTGAGATTCAGTGGAAGGCAACAGTTCAACAGTCAACCTAGGCAGTTTGTACAACAGAATCGACTTAATTTTCACTCGCCCAGAAACGAAAATAACCAGAGGCAAGGATGACAACTAATTATTGAGTCAAGGGTATGTTCCAAGCACTTTTATACTCTAATTGACACAGGAAGCGCAATATATATGTGTCATTAACTCCAATAAATTTATCTAAACAATTAAAAAACATTAAAATTTTAAAAAATAGTGTAATGTAAAAATAAATCAAACTTGTGGGACTATTCATCCCAAAGGTATAATTAAAGTTTATATGAATATTGGATGTATATCTAAGCAAATAGATTTGTTTGTAATTGATACTAAATTGCCTTATATTATTTTAGGACTTGAATATTTACATTTATTTAAGCTTGACATTAGTATTCGTAACATGTGTATTTTTCAATGTGGTAAAAATTTAAGTAATATTAAATTTGTAAATAAGTGCATTGGTGAGTCGAGAACATATCATGGGACATATTGTAAAACTCTTAATAATGATCAAAATATGAACTACTATAATGCAAATAATGAAGATAATATTAATGTTAAGAATAATAAAGGTTTAGATCAAGTACCAGACAGCCCTGAAGCTGATCTAAAAAGATTGTTTAACCCAGCCATGGTTGTTAAGGACACAGTACCAAAACAAACTAGTGAGCAATGGGAAGATTTAACCCAACTTCTTGACAAATTTCAAACTATATTTTCACAAAATAAGTATGATGTAGGTTGTATCAATTTAGAGCCACAAAGAATTCATTTAATCTCAGACCTTCCTATAAGTTTACGCCCTTATAGAAACAGTCAACAAGAATCTAAAGAAATACAAACACAGATAGAAGAATTGTTAAAAGCAGGTTTTATTAGACCCTCCCATAGCCCATATGCTGCCCCTGTAACTTTAGCATACAAAAAGGATGAAGGGAAAAGATCAAGATTATGTATCGATTATAGAAAACTAAATGAAATCACACGAAAAGATTCCACCCCTGTACCTCTGATAGACTTTGTAATTGATAATTTAACTCATGCTAAATTTTTCTCTACGCTCGATTTAACAAGTGGTTATTGGCACATTAAAATTCATGAAAAAGACGCAGAGAAACTGGCTTTCACAACTAATTTTGGACTCTATGAATGGTTAAGACTTCCATTTGGCTGGAAAAATTCCCCAGCTGTTTTCCAAAGAACTATAAGACAAATTTTACAAAAATATCAGTTAACTTTTGCTTTAAACTATTTTGATGATATAATAATTTTCTCACAATCTTGGGAAGAGCATTTAACTCATTTAGATACAATATTTCAAATTTGTAAAAAAGAAAACATTAAACTTAAAAATCAAAATGTCAGTTTGCACAGGAAAAAATAAAATTTTTAGGATATGAAATAACACAAGGTCATTATTCCCCAAGTAATCCAAATATTGAAACAATAAGAAAATTAGCACCACCTAAAGATGTGAAAGAACTCCAAAGATTTCTTGGTTCCATCAATGTTTATCAAAAATTTATTAAAGATTATGCAAAAAACTTAGAGTACCATTAAATAAATTACTTAAAAAAAGATGCAATTTGGAATTGGTCACATGAATGTCAAGAAGCTTATCAAAAGTTAAAGAATTGTTTAATATCAAAACCTATACTTAAATTATACAACTCACAATATCCATATCATGTGTTTTGTGACGCAAGCCAGGATTCAATAGGCGTAGTCTTGAAACAACAACACCCAGATGGAACACTTTACCCCATAGCTTACCACTCGAGACAATTACTTAAACATGAAACAAATTATAAAATTTCAGAAAAAGAGTGTTTAGCAATTATAGATGCCTTAGATAAATTCCACTGTTACCTACATGGATCCAAATTCACAATACATACTGATCATGCTGCTTTACAATGGCTTAAAAGTGTAAAACATTTAACTGGACGTTTATTTCGGTGGAGTTTAAAACTTTCTCAGTATGAATATTCGATAGTTTATATAAAAGGTAAATTAAATGTTGAAGCAGACATGTTGTCGAGGAACCCTGTATGCCATTATATATCACCCATTTGTCATTTTTTAAATACTGATGAAATTATTAAATACCAACATTCAGAGAACATTAATGATCCAAAATATATATAAATAATGATGTATTAACAGTTAAGAAAAAGAATTTAATTAAAATTGTAGTACCGTTATCTTTGAGAGAAAAATTACTAACAACTGCACATGAACAATTTGGTCACCCAGGTGTAAAAAAGATGTTAAAATTAATTTCCCCAATTTACTACTGGAAAGACATTATATTAGACATTTTTCAAATTTTGTTAAATGTTGTGAAACATGTCAAATGAATAAAAAGTTCTACACAAAAAAGTATGGATTATTGGAAGAAGTTCCTGTAGCAGAGAAGAACCATTTGAAATGATTTCACTAGACACTGTAGGAGGATTTAATTATCATAATTCACAAAAGAAATACCTGCATATTGTTCTGGATCATGCTACCAGATATGCTTCGACATTTCCATCCAAAAGTGTCACTTCTGAAACTTGTACAAATTTTTTCAATTCAATGCCCAAAACAACTTTTAAGTGATAGAAATGCTGCATTCACTTCATCTAAATTTAAGAAATTCTTAAAACATCATAATATTAGACAATTACTAACTTCAGCAAATAGACCACAATGCAATGGAAAGAATGAAAGAGTTAATCAGACATTAGTAGCAAAATTAAGATGTAAAGTTAATTCAACTACAAAAACTCCTTGGACAAAATTATTAGAACAAGTTACGTATGGATACAATAACTCGCCACATGATGTTACTGGCTTTCCACCTGCATATTTAATGTTTGGAACTTTGCCATATGATTCGCCATTACCTAATCAAGTAAAATTAAACTATCCACCTATACAACAAGCTAGACAAATTGCAGTAAACAGAACAATTAAGCATCATAAGATAAATAAACAAAGGTATGATAAACATTATGTTGATGCAAAATTTAAAGTTGGAGATTTAGGCTTATATCAAAATTTCTCATACCCTAATTCAAGTAAACTTCAATCTCCTTATAATGGTCCTTTTAAAGTTGTCAGAAAACTCTCAAATGTTACTTATGAAATAGATAAACCAAATCAATATACAGGAAAATTAACAGATATTATTAATTCTACAAGATTAAAACCTTTTCATTTTCAAAATCAAATTTCCAATTATGCTAAATTCTTATATATATTTGTTATAGAGTTTGTTTTCTCAAACATTGGGGGGGAAAGAAGTGCATTGTAATTTTAGAAGAAGTGCATTGTAATTTTAAAAGAAGTGCATTGTTATTTTAAAAAAAATAATAATAAAAGGTGTGTTTAAAATTTGAATTTAAGACTTGTTTACATTATGAAAATCAAAATTTAATGTAATTGAATTTGTATTGTATCTTTATTCCTAATGAACACATTATTGAAGATTATTTTTAAAAAAATAACTGAATTATGGACTGTATGAAAACATTGTGATGAGGTCCATTTTACGATACATTGTGTTATAATAATTTCATTGTGGTTATTTGTGATATAAGTATATTCTGAAAGTTAAAATATAGTATGTGATGTTATGAAGATTTTTTATTATGGTTGTATGTTTTTGAAATGAGTTGATTGAGTAGAGATTCTAATAATAATAAACAAAAGAATTGTGAAATAAACAATAATTGAATGATGAACATTGAACTATGATTTTTCCAAGACAGGACTGTGTGAAACATTACATTACATTGATTGAATTTTTACCTGTACTTTATATATCTGAAATACCGTTATTTTTCTTTGCATTTTATATTTCTAGTGATATTTTGATATAATGTTGATGTGTTTATTTTGATAAATTTCTGTGTTATAGTTATGTACTCTTTTTCTGTTTTTGGGAGCTCCTAAACTCATTTTGCTGTTACTTATTTTAGATCTATTCTTTGTATGTATTTACTTTACCATTATTCCTAAAATCATGTTATTTACTCTATACCTATTCTTTCTATGTATTTATGTACTCATTATTCCAACATTCAATACCATTTTGAAGTACTTGTAACTTTTCAACATTTATCACTTTTTATTAACATTGTTTACTATTGATGCACATTTAGTGAGAATTTCACTTGATCTTATGTTATGTTGTTTAGCACTACTATATTTTTGAATGTCTAATGTGAATTATCTTTATCTTATTTTGTTTTTTCTTAACCTCATTATTATTATAGTCATAGTGGAAGTATTAGATGTGTGATATTTTTCAGAAAACAATTCTATATAACACAAAGTTTTATACCAAATTTTAGATACTTTGTTATTCATTATTGCTATTTTTTTTGTACATGTTAGGATTCACCAGCCCACTCTTTTACAGAATTATTATATCTTCTAGATTTTTATTTCATTTGGGGAATTTGATATCATTGAAATAATTTTTTCCCCTGGGGACTTGCCAGTCAGAATTGGCCAATCTGGCTGTGCCAGGCTTCAGCGGAGGGGGAATTTGTCAGGTTTGAAAAGTTTAGATTCAAAATTAAGGAAGTAATAAATGAAAATAGAGCGAACTCTTTACCATCGCGTAAGGATTTGTGGGTAAATAAGCCTATTTAAAGGTGCAACGAGCGCTGACGAAGGCAAACGCATACTAGAAAAGGCTTGGCTGGTGTCTCCTCGCTGAGATGTTGTCTTTTGTACCACCCGGTTGCGCGGCAAAGGGCCGCCATGTTAGATTTTATGTGATGGAAGCGAAATAAAGAAGTATTTTGAAGATGATGCCCCCCTCATTTTACCAGTAGGCCTGGGGCCTCTCATATATATATATATATATATATATATATATATATATATATATATATATATATATATATATATATATATATATATAATGCTGCACGCATAATTTGCTACAAGTCCCGATAGCCGAGTCGGTAGAGCGTTGGGCTGAACTTCCTCAGATCTCGGGTTCGAATCCCGGCAGATTTATCCAAAGACTGGAATTTTGTTTCCGTTTTTAATGTATTGTTTCTCTAGGTTCTAGAGGAATCCAGATCATTCTTTAGAGTGCATACTGGTTATTTCTCGAATATTCCGAAGTGTATAAAAGCAGAGTTCATCGCCAGCTGGGCATGTTCTCAGTCCAGTGTTGTATCGAGCTCCCAGCGTTAGAATAAATCTAATTGTTTGTTTAATTGAACTGTGTACTTCTTTCGAACTCCGTGACAAGTTTGGTGGAAGCGCGGGGTACAATTACGTCAAACGTGGATAATAGCGACAACCTTCGCAGGAGCCTCCGGTTAAGAGGATTATCCCCCGAATTCGGACTGTTAAAAGAAAATAGTAGGAAGAGGACAAAAATGTCGACCGAGCAAGAAGCCAAGCCCGCTGTAGTAACACCTTCGTTACAGCAATGGAGGAGCCCATCGACCTTCCGAGGAGCGCCTGGGGAAGACCCTCTCAAATGCCTTAAAGAGTACGATCGAGTAGCCAACTTTAACAAGTGGGATGACCTGATGTGCCTGGCTAACGTTTATTTCTTTCTTGACGGTACTGCGAGACAGTGGTATGTCAACAACGAAGACGCCTTAGATTCCTGGGAAGCGTTTAAAAATGGACTAAGTGGACTTTTCGGTGACCGTCAAAAATATACCAGAAGGGCAGAAGAACAACTAAAATGCGGAGCCCAGCGTTCAGGCGAGAGTACACAGTCCTACATACAAGGTGTATTAGGACTTTGCCAAGAGGTAAATCCTCTGATGAAAGAAGACGAAAAAGTGTCACACCTAATGAAAGGTGTTGCTGAGGATATTTATCAGGCCCTGTTGACGAGAGAAATCAACGACACAGCAAGTTTTATCAAATGGTGCAACTATATCGAAGATATGAAGCAGAAGAGAGTTGGTCGACCGAGATTTAAAAGACTTCCAAACGTCGTACCGGTTGCATCCCTGACGGATGAGACTGATTTGGTCTCTCTTATTCGCACAATCGTACGAGAAGAAGTCCATCGACTAGTTAACCAGACGCAAGAATCTTTGGACTCCGATCCTCAATCCTTAGAAGAGATCGTTCAAGACAAAGTTGAAAGGGTTTTGGCCCCAGTGTCAACAAAACCTACAGAAACTAGACCACGACCAACATACGCCGCTGTAACCAGGAAATACAGAGCTCCTGTTCAGAAATTCCCACCTGAACCAAGAAAAACAGATGTGTGGAGAACGGCTGACAACAGACCTGTTTGTTTCAGGTTAATAGATAAGAATAGGTTAATAGATAAGAACAGGTTAATAGATAAGAAGCCGATACGTGCTCTAGTAGATTCTGGGGCATCGTTTTCTGTCATATCCGATAAGTATCGCCGATTTTTAAAGAAAGTTCTGTTTGCTGATGCCAAGAGCGTTATGCTGAAAGTTGCGGATGGAAATTTTGTTCGGCCGATAGGGAAATGTGTTTTACGTGTCCGTATAAACAATCGAGAACTGCCTTTTGAATTTATTGTTTTATCACATTGTAGCCATGACGTCATCCTAGGATGGGACTTTTTAGAGGCGTCTCAAGCCGTTATAGACTGTGGACAAAATGAACTTGTTCTAGAAGACATCTGTCGAGACTCCACAGCGCCTGACGCCTGGAATTTGTATGCCACCAGGGACTATACACTTAAGCCGCATTCTTTAACTAGAATAACAGTATCAGGATATCAAACCCGAGGAGACATAAATGTAGTTCTAGACGGCAGCAAACATTTGCTCTTCGAGAAAAATATTGCTACACCGTCCATGGTATCCACATATCGTAACGTAAAAAGTTATGTCTGGGTTACCAACCTGCAGTTCCGAAACCAAATCATCCCTAGAGGAATGTGCATAGGCCAAGCTGAACCACTAAATGAAGGGCATCTATGTGTTATTTCCGACACATCGGGTTGCTTGGATGACCAGCAAGAAACTTCGGAGTCACAGATGAATTGTTCGTTAATGATGCCACCCGAGTTAAGTGACGAACAGAGAAACAAGCTATCCGAACTACTCCGGAAATTTTCTGGGCTTTTCACGAAGACCGACAAGTCGACAGCCGCGAAGACGAATGTGAAACACAGGATTTTTACTGGTGATCATGCTCCAATCAACCAACGAGCTTACAGAGTCTCGCCGACTGAAAGACGCATCATTCATGAAGAGGTTCAGAAAATGCTTGATGAAGGTATCGTCCAACCCTCTGAAAGTCCTTGGTCATCACCCGTTGTGCTCGTAAGAAAAAAAAAAAAAGACGGTAGTTGGCGTTTTGCGTCGATTATCGCAAGCTGAATAGCGTCACGAAAAAGACGTTTATCCTCTGCCTCGTATTGACGATACGCTCGACTGTCTGAAAAAGGTGCCAAGTTCTTTTCTTCCATGGATCTCCGATCTGGTTATTGGCAAATAGAAATAGACGAAGCGGATCGTGAAAAGACGGCATTTATTACCCCGAAGGCTTATACGAGTTTAAAGCCATGCCGTTTGGTCTCTGTAATGCACCTGCGACCTTCGAGAGAATGATGGACAATTTGCTATGCCATTTTAAATGGACTATGTGTCTTTGTTACCTAGATGACATAATAGTGTTCTCAGAAACTTTTGAAGACCATCTTATACGATTAAGACTTGTTCTAAAATGTCTTCAGGAAGCTGGTCTTAAATTAAATTCAAAGAAGTGTCTTTTTGCTGCCCAAGAAGTAAAGATTCTAGGCCATATCTTGTATCTAGTAATGGCGTTCGTCCCGATCCCGACAAAATAAAAGCCGTAAGAAATTTTCCCACTCCAAAGAATATACATGACATACGAAGTTTTCTTGGCCTTTGTTCATACTTTTAGAAGATTTATTAAAGGTTTCTGTTATCTCGCCGAACCTTTGCAGTCGTTGCTGAAAAGTGGCGTGGAGTTTCATTGGGGTCCTGAAGAGGTGGAAGCATTTAACAGTCTTAAGAAAGCACTTACTTCGGATCCAGTATTGGGGATGTACGACGAAAGAGCTTCTACAGAAATCCATACTGATGCAAGCGGGTACGGTATCGGAGCTGTCCTAGTACAAATTCAGAATAATGTCGAGAAAGTTATAGCATACGCTTCTAGAACTCTGACAAAAGCCGAAAAGAATTATTCCACCACAGAAAGGGAATGTCTTGCCATCGTATGGGCTACCAACAAATTTCGGCCGTACATATTCGGAAAACACTTTACTGTTGTAACTGACCATCATTCCTTGTGCTGGCTCATGAATTTAAAGGATCCTTCAGGAAGGCTTGCCAGATGGGCCCTCCGACTTCAAGAGCATGATTTTGACGTAAAATATAAAACCGGTAAGAAGCATAGTGACGCCGACGCTCTTTCGAGAAATCCAGTGGAAGAGGAAACGGAAACACCAGACAAATTTTTAGCAGTCACGACGAGTATGAACCTTGCGATGGAACAGAAAAAGGATCAAGACCTTGCGAAATTAAAACTTTTGAGCAACTCATCCAAAACGAAGAATTCAGATTCATCGACGGTATCCTTTGCAGGAAGAATTTTGATCCAGATGGAAAGTTGTGGTTGCCAGTCATTCCTAAACATCTACGAGCAGACATACTAAGGCACTTTCATGACGCCCCCACCGCGGGACACCTGGTTTCGCGAAAACTTATGACAGGATTCGCAAGAGATTTTACTGGCCGGGAATGTACCGAAATGTCGTTCGGTATGTCATGCATTGTCGGGAGTGCCAAAGGAGAAAATCCGTTCCTCAACGACCACCTGGACGTTTAGTTCCCATCCCTCCAGCTATAGCTCCTTTCCATCGCATTGGAATTGATCTCCTTGGGAGATTTCCAAAGTCTGCTCATGGAAACAAATGGATAATAGTCTGCACGGATTACTCAACACGATATGCAATAACAAAAGCCTTGCCGACAGCCGAAGTCGACGAAATAGCGAAGTTCTTACTTGAAGAAATTGTCCTCAGGCATGGAGCTCCTCGAGTAATTATCACAGATCGTGGAGCCGTCTTTCGATCCAGACTTGTTTCCTCTCGTCGACTTGTGTAACATTGATCATCGTTTCACAACGGCGTATCATCCCCAAACAAATGGACTGACGGAGCGCTTCAATAAGACCTTGGCCGACATGTTGTCAATGTATGTGGATGTAGAGCAGAAAAATTGGGATGAAATTCTACCATTTGTAACCTTCGCTTATAATACCGCTAAACAAGAGACCACAGGTTTTACGCCGTTCTATTTACTTCATGGTCGTGAAGCGGAAACGACACTAGATACAATGCTACCATTCTGTCCTAACGATTTTGATGACAATAACATCACCAAGATAGCAGCCAGAGCCGAAGAATCACGACAGCTAGCCCGAGTGCACACTCTGAGAGCTCAAGACAAAGATCGTCGACGTTACGATTCCAAACACCAAATGGTATCTTACGCTCCCGGAGATCTCGTATGGGTTTATACTCCAGTGAGAAAAGTCGGTCTCTCCGAAAAACTCTTAAGAAGGTATTTCGGACCGTATCAGGTGCTACGCCGTTTATCAGCCGTGACTTACGCAGTACAAGATTTTGATCCTGCTTCACGAAAAAGAAAACTAAGAGAAGTTGTCCATGTACTGCGTATGAAACCGTACCATGATCCCGCCGAGCAAATCGAAAAACCGAGGATATTCCTCCCAAAGAATCATACAAAGGACCCATCACTCGTTCCAGAATAAAGACCCTTGAACAAAATGACAGCGGGTCGCTGTCTTCTTTTTCGAGGGGAGCAATGCCGCACGCATAATTCGCTACAAGTCCCGATAGCCGAGTCGGCAGAGCGTTAGACTGAACGTCAGGTCTCGGGTTCGAATCCCGGCAGATTTATCCAAAGACTGGAATTTTGTTTCCGTTTTTAATGTATTGTTTCTCTAGGTTCTAGATGAATCCAGATCATTCTTTAGAGTGCATACTGGTTATTTCTCGAATATTCCGAAGTGTATAAAAGCAGAGTTCATCGCCAGTTGGGCATGTTCTCAGTCCAGTGTTGTATCGAGCTCCCAGCGTTAGAATAAATCTAATTGTTTGTTTAATTGAACTGTGTACTTCTTTCGAACTCCGTGACAATATATATATATATATATATATATATATATATATATATATATATATATATATATATATGTAAGGATAATTAAACTAGATTAAAAATTAAATTCCCTATCTAGCGCTTGACTCATCTTTCTCAGTTCACATTTTCAAGTATCAAACTAATCACCCATTTATTTCTCAAGTATCAAACTAATCACCCATTTATTTCTTCCGAACATATGGCCTAGCCAATAAACATGTCTTATTCCAGATCGTTAGATTTAATAGTCAACATATGTGAGCATTAACTTTCAAATACCCTCTTCAAATCCGCGATACTTACCACATGTTTTTCAAATGTTATCCACTTGAAACCACCACCATGGCGTGCTTTTTCCCTTCCTGCTCTCAGTGGCAGAACAGATGCAGAAGTGATCGAATAAAGGTCTTCCTTTTTAAAACTTTAATCTGATTCTGTCTTCAAAATCATGACAGAATTAAAGCCGGCAGGATTTTTTATCTGTGAATGGATTTCAAATCTTAACGTAAAAAATTTATCTTTTTTATAAAATAATTTTAATATAAAAACGAAAGCCAACTGCGGTAATAAATGATATGGAGAATTTGACGGAACACCGAATGCACCGTATGCCTATATATGAAGACGTCGGATTGCCGGAATAAATTATGACACGGAAAAAAAACGCGCTAATAATCCTCGGAAGAACATGGCTCTTAACACCGAGAAGAACGCAGTGTTTACCGCCGAACGATATTCTGTCTTTGCTGAAGAGACCATCCAGTTTACCGTGAATGGAAGAAACATTCTAATGGAGAGAAAAAGAAAAAAAAGAAGAGAAGTGTGAATCCCTTATTCCCCGTGATTCCCTTTCGCCAGAAAAATTAAAGGAAAAAATCTTCTTCGCCGGAAAGTCTGCATGGTAATATTGTGAATTTGACCACCATATAAAATAATAGTGAAGTACCAACATTGAAAGAAAAATAAATAAATAAAATTTTATTAGTGAAATAACGTGACAACAGCATCTGGATTACCGTTCACCAACGGTTTCTGCCACTGCAAAGTGGAGGTCAGTTAAATTGTATATTTCCAATTTTAGTAACATTGAAATAACTGAGTTTTGCTGAACAGAACTTTGCGAAAAAGAATAATATGTGATATATGATATTTAATTTTTATAATATAGTTGTGTTAAATGAGATATTTTCTTTATATTTTAATTGAGAAAACAAATTATATAGGTTTTGTCATAGAAAATTTCTAGAAATTTTAATATACTTCTCATAATTTTATCTTAAGATGTCGAATGAGTTAACAGTTATGATATAGAAATTGGTGTTTTAAAGTTGAAAGATATAAGTTATTAGAGAAATGACTCTAAGGTACTAATACTAATGATGTTGATTTTGAGAAGAGACAAAAGTAAAGTCACTTGCATTCTTTTTTCTCCACTGAATTTAATTGTTTTGTTAATTATTTTATTCAGCAGTAATCTTATTGAATGTCATTTAATTTTTTTATTTTGAAATTGTGTATTTTGATATACCGGCCATATATCAGGACTTACTATTTCTTAAAATTTTCCTTATCTAAAATTAAAATTAATTTAATAACTTGAAGCTTATTTTTGGATATTATACAGTGGATAAGGGAGAATACAATCATTATAACTTTGTATATGTCTCGAAACAATAAGAGGACAAACGCGTTTAGTTTGATATGTACACCTCTCATTGTTTCTTTTTAGCATCCCTGAACATCTGTGATTTGATCACGCAGATTTCTCAGAGAGATGTGTTCAAAATTAAGTAATGTGATACAGTTTATATTAGTGAATGTGTGATGTAAGAGAAACTCAAGAAATTTTGTCTATGAAACGAATTTTTAGAAGGTTACGGAAAGATTCAAAATATTGTATGCGAGATATTGTTAAGTTACAATGAATATTGAGAAAAATTTCATAAATACTAAAAGTGATTATTGAAGTGAATCCACTTTCTCAACTCAAAAATAATAAAAAAGAGAATTCTTATATTCTTATATTACTATATTCTTATAATTTTTACATTTTTATATATTATCACGCATATGAAATAAGATATTGTTTATTGTGTTGAATAGTGCACATATCAGTTGTGTGTTGTACACCGTTGCCATATTATTAATAATTTCATTTTATTAGTGTCTATATTTTTTTATCATTTTAAAAAATGTATTTCATATATGCAAAAGGTGTGTAACAATATAAAGTATTACTACGATGGCGCCAGAGTAGATTTTTATACAAAATTATTATTTTAACATTTGTATGATATCGTGTATTTTTATATTTACAATCTTATTGTTTGATATATGTATTATTTTCTAGTATAAATTTTTTTGAAAACATTATCTAAAAACTATAATACGAATCTATTATTATGAAAAAATAGGAGGAAACGCGAGCTTTTATTCTGGATGTCGAATAGATTTGATGAAGCTGATCTTCATTTATATGTAAGGAAATTCATTTTTATCAATTAATATTTTGAAAGTGTCATTACTGTGTTTGTTGTTATAGTTTTGTTTATTGTATTGCATTTTGATTTTAGTATTCCTATTGCTTAAATATTTCTACTGTGTGTAGTATGTCTTTTTAAATAATGTTAAGTATTGTTTTGTGTGTTTGTTGAAAATTGATTAAGTTTGCAAAGAGAGAAAAAACCATGCCATGACACCCTTTTAAAATTGGGGGGGGGGGAATGTAAGGATAAATAAACTAGATTAAAAATTAATTCATCTTTCTCAGTTCACATTTTCAAGTATCAAACTAATCACCCATTTATTTCTTCCGAGCATATGGCCTAGCCAAGAAACATGTCTAATAACAGATCGTTAGATTTAATAGTCAGCATTAACTTTCAAATACCCTCTTCAAATCCGCGATACTTACCACATGTTTTTCAAGTGTTATCCACTTGAAACCACCACCATGGTGTGCTTTTTCCTTCCCTGCTCTCAGTGGCAAAACACATGTAGAAATGATCGAATAAAGGTCTTCCTTTTTAAAACTTTAATCTGATTCTGTCTTCAAAATCATGACATATATATACATACACTGGTGTGGAAAAATTAAGGACGAAGTCGAAAAATTAACATATCAGCTGAACGAAGAGGCAGAGCGGACAAAAAGACCAATCAGGAGATTAAGTAAGGTGATGTACAGTAGCACATTCGCAGATATGCAGGTAGACGTAATAGGGGAGTGTCTGAGTAGTATAAAGCATGTTGTCGGTGTAAGATCAGTATTTCTGGCAAACAGATTGCACGCCGTATAGCAGTTAAAATCACACCAAGTTGCTGCCTCAGCGAGAAATGGCGAATAATCAATCTGTTAGACGACATTTGGATGCTTTTACCCGAGGTCGAATCATTGGGAAGTTGGAGGAGCCGCAGTGTGACAAGTGTGGCTGCAGAGTTCGGAATTGCTCACAGCATCGTTTCACGACTTTGGAGACAATTTCAAACTACAGGAACAGCTATCCGGGGGTTCAGTAGTGGTCGTCCACGAGGAACCACACCAGCAGATGACAGGTACATTGTCTTACAGGCCAGAAGAAACAGGCGGCAGACAGCGGGAGAAATCGCTAGACACACGACACAGGTGACTGAACGACCGATATCGCGTTTTACCGTGGCCAGAAGACTGCACGGTGGTGGTCTGTTTGCACGACGCCCTGTACTGTGTGTACCTTTAACGCCTGCCCATCGGAGAAGGCGTTCTCTGTGGTGCCAGAAACACCGGAATTGGAGAGACAGTGAATGGGGACGAGTACTCTTTACAGATGAGAGCAGATTCAGTTTGAGTAGCGATTCTCATCGCATACTCATCTGGAGAGAGCGGGGAAGCCGCAATCATCCCTCGAACAGCATTGAAAGGGACAGGTATGGAGGTCGCGGTGTTCTCGTTTGGGGAGGCATCATGCTTGGTAGTCGTACAGACCTTCACATCTTCGACGCAGGTTCAGTCAACGGGACCCGTTATTGTAACGAGATTTTTCTTCCATATGTGCGTCTTTTTAGATGCACTATGGGTCTGCAGTTCCTTTTCATGGACGACAATGCACCATGTCATCGCACAGTAGCTGCCAAACAGCTCTTAGAGAGTAAGGATATTGAACGTATGGATTGGCCGGTACGATCTCCGGATCTCAATCCCATCGAGCATGTATGGGATTTTCTAGGCAGACGCTTGGCAGCTCGTACCTTACCACCAGTAACGATTCGGGAGCTTCGATTGGCGCTGCAAGACGGATGGGCAGCAATGCCTCAACAACTCATTGACACCTTATTCTCAGCATGGGCAGACGCTGTGATTCCTGCCTAGCAGTCAGGGGAGATCATATCCCCTACTAAAGACCGGATGTTTCTTGCTGGACACCCATCACAGGGATGTTTCGGCCTTCAGTCGCATTGCGCTCCATGCTACTTTTTCAATCAAGCTTCTTTTTATCCCTCTGATTTCTCTTTTAGTAAGTGTTGCTTACATTACACATGTCCTTACGTATTGGGGATCTTACGGTATTAAATGTGTTGATTTGGAAACTTTTGTACAAAGTTAGATTGAAAAAACCGTCTCGTCCTTAATTTTTGCACACCAGTGTACATTATATAATATATATACAATATATGTATTATATTTTATATATATATACACTCAGGAACATTGAAAATAGCGACCCAAGAAGGAAGCTTAGTACAATCGCGAAACTTTGCAAATAAGTACAGCGTAATGTCATATGCGAATGATCCAAGTTTTGTGCCAATACGCATGCTCATACACACCGAGGCGGCGCTACAATCAGGAAGAGGGTGCCATATAAACCAGCGCAAATTCGAAGATTCATAAACGTGACGATTACCCGCCGATTGTAGGAAGACTTTGGTAAGCGAAACATACCAGGTAAACGTGATGGAAGACATTTCTCACAGTTAAGCGAGTTTAAGAGAGGCCTGATCGTCGGGATGAAAACTACAGGCTGGTCGACGCGCTGTGTTTCTGGTCAGGTGGATCGTTCAGAGTGTGCCGTTAGAAATTGTTGGGAGCAGTGGACACGAGAAGGTACCTACGTGCCAAAAACCGGGTCTGGAGCGACCAGGAAGTCCACGAGGAAAGATGATAGAAGGATCATGCGGCAAGCACTTGTGGACCCCACAGTGACTCGTTCAACGATACGAGCAGACGTAGGCGTAGCAATTGTTCCACAAACAATTTCCAGAGACCTTGCAGAAGCAAATCTTAAATTGAAGCTCCCTTTCCGTGCACTCCTTTTAACACCGGAACATCGGCAACCGCGTCTACAGTGGTGCCAAGCCTGATCAACGTGGAATGTCACAGATAGGCAAAAGGTTGTGTTTAGTTATGAATCCCGGTTTGTTTTGGGGACAGATGATAACCGTGTACGGGTGTGGAGGCACCCTGGTGAGCGGTACAATTCTCCCCACACTGTTCTACGTCACACTGCCCGCCCAGCTAGTGTAATGGTCTGGGAGGCCATAGTTCGTTTAATTGTCTTGTTTTTGAGATCAAGTGAATCTCTCATCTGTGTCATTATGTGTATTAAATTTCATTTCAATCCGATGCTTTTTTCTTGGGTCGCTATTTTCAATATTCCTGAGTGTATATGTGTGTCCTGAATCCCAGCCCTTCAAGTGGCAGTTGGGGTAATCTTCCTACCAGGACAATTCAACCCACCTACCGCATAAGAACTTTGACTTCTACTTTCACCGGACGTAAAGAAGACACGTGTACTAAGGATTCACTTGCTGCTGATCAACGCTGAAAGATCTCTCGTTTTTGTCATGGCTTGGGGTGCAGACTGCTTTACTGAATATTGAAATAAAATATAATAGGTTAAACGGCTGCCCGTTGCATTTCTCCTGTCAATCCAAGAATTTCTCCCCAATGCATGATATATATACATATATTATACTAGCTGGTATACCCGTTCTTCGCACGGGTGAACTGAAAAATTAAAATACACAGATTGAAAGAAAAAGAAGTTTTTAATGGGTTAATTTTATGTGAATTGCAAATTAAACGAAAAAAAAGCTTTCTGCATATCTCAGCTAAACAAACAAACAAAAAACACCTTTGTTAAATTTTAAGTATGTAGATATAATAGCTGATAAAAAGGATTTGTTTTTATTTATAATTCCTCGTAACACTCTTGAGGGTCGATTTTTCAAAATACCTCCCTAAGCTGGTCTCTGCTCAACAAAAGTAACACATTGTTAAAAGCTTTGCGTAATGAACGCTTAAAGTAGTGTAAACAATTTATATCTGAAAGTGACATTAATATTACTTTCTGTTGTATTTATTTTATTTTAAAATTGTAATATTCGCAAGCAACGATGTTTCATAAATTACAATGGCAATTCAATGAAAAACAGCGAAATGTTAACAATACAGTCAAGTTGGCAAATGCCCAGCTACTTTCGTAGCTCGAGCTTTATTAGAGCTTTGTAAGACCCGCCGTGTAGGGGTGCGATGCACGTTAATACTTTATCCAACCGCATTATGATTTACTAGTTTTTTTCATTGAATAGTTTTTTTTTTTTTTTTTTGATCACTACATTTAAAATGAAGGGATATACATAAACAAAATACTCCACTTTGAAAAATTTAATCCGTTAGAGCTAATAAATTAATTAAAGATATTCCCCTGCAAAATTAATTATATACACCGTTTATTTAAAATAAGTAGTGAAATCATTTTTCAAGGTCTTCACTAACATACAGAAACAAAAGACACTTAAATTTTGACAAACTATTTTTTCGGGACAAAAATAATAATCTTTGCAATCTGCTGAAAACGCCGTCAGCTAAAAACGCAATATCTGCTACAAAACTATTCGCCTTCCCCGCTAAAATACACACCATAGAACCCGTGCTGCCATATATCTGGGAGAAAAAAGAGTGGATTTCAAAGAATATTCCTGCTAAGTTGGTGTGGTAGTTAGAAGAGGGTGCCAGCTCAAGTGTCGTCCACGTCACTTGACTATGGTTCAAAATTACGTGGTCTCTTCCCAAAAGCGCTCGTATAGCTGAACCGTGTGACGTTAATATTCACTCACTCACACACTCCAAAAAATACAGTACAGTAGTTATAATTATTTTTATACTTAAAAACGCAATAACTGCCTATTCAATTAAAATTGTAGTGTTATAATTAACTACTAACCACAAACAAATTTTGAAAATTTGTCCAAATGATGCAGTGTGTAAGAGAAAGTTTATTTACTTTAAGTACCAGAACCGATAAAAGCATTTATTTTGAAGAAAGATCAATTTCTTACTAACAAATAAGCATAATAAAATCATAAAAAAAACATTAAAATAAAGATAGATTTATAATAACCTTTCCCTTCAAAACTTAGTTTTATTCTCAAATAAAAAAAAATTCATCATGCAGATCACAGGGATTAATTAGAAGCTAGCCCCTTACGTAGCCAAAACAAAAAGAGTTTTTCACAAACGAAAGATAGATATATGCTGACGTGGGCTTTTTTGTGGTGCACGCCAGAATTGCTGGCAGATGGCAGAATTTTTTCCTACTTACTTGACAAATATCGCTATATTTTGGACACTTCTCACAATATCTTTATAAATTATAGCCTATGTGTTATTCTGATGTGTAAGCTATATTACTGTAAAGTTTCACTAAATCCTTTTAGTGGTTTTTGCGGGAAAGACCCACAAAGATTCTCACAAACTTTCACATTTATTATATATATTAGATGTATATATATATATATATATATATATATATATATATATATATATATATATATATTTATATATTTATATATGTGTATATATATATATATATTATATATTTATATATATATATATTATATATTTATATATATATTATATTTATATATATATATATATATATATATATATATATATATATATATATATATTATATATATATATATATTTATATATATAATATTTATATATATATAAATATTTTATATTTATATATATATATATATTATATATATATATATATTATATTTATATATATATATATATATATATATATATATATATATATAGCAGTAAATAAATTAAAAAGAAGACTAATAAATTCTAAAAACATCTTAAGAACCAAGAACATGGAACCATTGCAAACCAAAAAAGAGAAATTTAGCTAGAGTGGAAAAAACTATTATGATTTCCCGAGCTGTCACTGGCTTAGGACAGTGAAACAGGGTTAAACAGTGTTTTGTGAGATCTCCGCCTTCCCCTATAGCGGAAATTTTCGATAGAATAGCATAGGAGATAAACCAAGTCAAAGGCGCAAAACCCACTTGGTTTAATATAACATTAATAGAATAAAATTGGAATATTACATTACTATAGGAATCCGGGCAAAATAGACAAATATAAATATGTATAAACAAAAATATTTGCAATAGAGGTTAATAAAGATTATGACCATAAGTAATAATAATGAAAATATGCCAAGAAACTAAAATCTTAACCACGGTATACCGATTTCAAGAGTGTACTAACACCAAGCACAAAAAAAACAGCATAACTAAGAATAATGGCACCATCTATATATATTTTTAGTAACTAAACTTATAATAAAATTAAGAATAATATACTATAAACCAAATGGAACTGAATATATTAAATAATTATAATTAAATAGCTATAATTTTGGAGACATATATTTATATATAAAATTAGCTGCATACTTATAGTCTAGGCAACTTTGAAAGAATTTTTTATAATTATTAATTTTTAAAAGTTCTTCAGATACTAAATCTTTATTTCTTTTTATATAATTTAGAATAATATTTCTAAAAATATGGAAATAAGAAGAGAACTATTCCAATATGGCCTTTTTATAACATTAAAATCAAAAGAAACTCTTTTTAAAAAATATTACTTTTTAGCATATTATTTTCAACTTTTAGTTGGAGATCTAGGAAGTTCGCTGACTCTAAATTGCAATTGGTTTTTATTAATTTCAAGTAGAGTGGATAATACTCTAAATTAGGAGTAAAGTCAACTTTATTGCCGAAAATAATTAAATCATCGATGTATCTGACAAAGTAACAAGAGTCTATATATATATAGTGTTTTTTTCCAGGTATAGAAGTTTAAGTTGGCATTACTTTCCAAGATGGCGACCAATTTAACAGCTGTCAAGTGATTTATTCGCAGTTTGGTTTGGCAATTCATCATGAATAGACTCACGCTTGAACAACGCTTTCAAATTGTGCAATTTTATTTCGAAAGTAATGGTCGACTTTCATAAGCGAATTTTGTTTAGCGATGAAGCACACTTCTGGTTGAATGGCTACGTCAACAAACAAAACTGTCGCATTTGGAGTGAAGCTAATCAACAAGTGTATGTCGAAACACCGTTACATCCAGAAAAACTGCCTGTTTGGTGCGCTTTATGGGATGGTGGAATCCTTCTTCAAAAACGATGAAGGCCACAAGGTTACAGTCAATGGTGATCGGTATAGAGCCATCATTACTAACTTTTTCATTCCTGAATTGAACAATCATGATGTCCAGGAGCTGTGGTTCCAACGAAACGGCGGAACATGTCACACAGCTCGTGCCAGAATCGATTTATTGAAAGACACGTTTTGTGACCGCCTAATTTCACGTTTTGGACCTGTGAATTGGCCTCCAAGATCTTGTGATTTAACACCGCTAGACTATTTTCTGTGGGGCTATGTAAAGTCATTGGTATATGCGGGTAAGCCATAAACGCTTGACCATTTGGAAGACAACATTCGCCGTGTTATTGCGATATACGGCCACAAATGTTGGAAAAAGTCATCGAAATTTGGACGTCCAGATTGGACTACATCCGAGCCAGCCGTGCAAGTCCTATGCCAGAAATCATATTTAAAATGTAATGCCAGAAGAATATCTTTCGAATAAAAAAAATTCATGTCAATCGAATAATACATCGTTGTTTTATTGCAATTTAAAGTTCTATACCTTTCAAAAAAACATCTTTATTTATATATATATATATTATACATATATATATATTATATATATATATATTATATATATATATATATATATATATATATATATATATATATATATACATATATATATTATATATATATATTATATATATATATATATTATACATATATATATTATATATATATTATATATATATATATATATATATATATATATATATATATATATATATATATATATATATATATATATATATATTATATATATATATTATATATATATATATATTATATATATATTTTATATATATATATATATATATATATATATATATATATATATATATATATATATATATATATATATATATATATATATATATATATATATATATATATATATATATATATATAATATATATATATATATATATATATATATATATATATATATATATATATATATATATATATGTGTGGCATGCAGCCAAAAGCAAAGCACAATCTTCGCGCGCAGGCGCAGCAAATCAAAACTAAAACCTGTGAACTTTTAAGAGAGGAGAAAAAAAAACACAGAGGTGCGCGAGCAGGCGTTACCTTCTGCATATCATTGTCAAACTTATCTACCTTTTTAATTAATTTTTGTTAAGTTTTAAAATAAAATAGAAGAAAGACAAACGTCTTGGACCCCTTGTTGTCTCCCACAAATTATGGGGGCTCGGCAGGGATCGAAAAAATTTCGATTTTGAACCAAAGTCTGGACAATGAACGGCAGCGTCCGTGAAAGAGACGCTCCGCCATTTTTTGAAAACTTCGTTCAACCTGTGTAGAGGTTTGAACTCAGCATGAATACTCCGCCTGTGTAGAGGCCGGGATCGAAAAAATTTCGATTTTGATCAAAGTTTGGACAGTGAGAAAAAAAATGCCGTCCGTGGAGGAGACGCGCCGCCATTTTTCGGAAACTTCGTTCAACCTGTGTAGAGGTTGCATTCTTCATTTGAATCCAGCGTGAATATTCCGCCTGTGTAGAGGTTGGAACCATCGACAAATATTCCGCCTGTGTAGAGGTTGGAACCATCGACAAATATTCCGCCTGTGTAGAGGTTGGAACTAACTCAGTGTGAATAATCCGCCTGTGTAGAGGCCGGAACTACAATTTCAAGATATAACCTGCGAAGAGGTGTCAATTCGAACAATTTCAACTATATTACCTGCGAAGAGGTGAAATCAGTGGAATCACAACGTTTTTCTTCAATTATTGGATACATCGTACGTGCGAGCAACAAGGGAGCTAGAAAAAAAAGGTAGGATCTTTCCATATTTTTCTAAAATGTATAAAAACGCTCTTAAAGAGGATCTCATAAGAGTTGTTGAGGATCTAGACGGTACTGTGGAGAGTACGGACACCATAGCTAAACTTAAGACTAAAATTGAGAACAGTAGTACATTTGAAAGTGATCCAGATTTCGTTAAAACTTTAATTCAAAACTGTATAGATGAGAGAGTATCGCGAAACGAAAGAGAAGTAACTTTAGAAGAACAAAAAATTGAGCTCGCGAAACTTCAGTTAGCAAAATTAGAAAAAGAAATCGAACTTCAAACGGCTAAAAATAAAGCATTAAGTTTAAATCCTGCAGCTAAAGTCGAAGAAAAACAGTTCGAAACTTTAAATAAGGAAACCGCAACTCATATTGGCATTCGAGAAGCAGAAGATTGGTTTAGGCCTATTGATTTAGCTAAAGAGTGCGATATTTATATTTCATCTAGAAGCGGATCACATAAAGAAATTCCTATTACTTATGCATATACCCAAGACCCCTTTAAAAATAGATCACAAAACTTTAAACCAAAGATTAAAGAGAACTATCCCCAATATCTTGAAAGAGAAAATAAAAATTGCTTTATATGCGGTGATTCATCTCATTGCGCAAGAGACTGTGAGAAGCGTTTTAAACCTAAAGAATCTAACGACCACATCCATAATAGAATAAACGTGAATACTTTGAAAATCGAGAGCGAAAAACAAAATAGCGATGAATTCGCAAATCTTCAATATGTAAGCATTTTTGTGGAAAATCAGCCCGTAACAGCCTTGATCGATTCAGGTTGCCAGATCCCAGTTTTAAATTCCTCACTAATTAGAGTGCACAAGCCTTCTGCAGAGAGAATAACATTAAGCTCATGTTTTGGCGAAAAGCGTATGGTAGAAGTTAAACCCATAAATATTTCTCTTGATCAACATTCTCCCGGTCTAAGTGTTCGAACGGCAATATCACCGACCTTGACCGAAGAATTTATTATACATCCCAGTGTATATGTTGAAATAAAGAAACTAGACCACGCAAAGAGCGATGTTTTATTGAATGAAAGTGGATCCTCTTTGGGCGCTAATTCCAGTGCTTATTCTAATTCTATTTTTTATGTTGCAAATGTGATAGAAAACTCTAGTTATGATTTGACACATGTTAAAAACTTTAATATTAGAAATGATTTGAGTTCTCTAATTAAGAATTATAAACCTAATAAAATTAAGAGTACTAAGTTAAAAATGTGTATTATATTAAAAGATGATATTCCTGTGTGTCAGAGGGCCAGACGTTTATCTTGTTCTGAGAAATTACAGGTAGACGATCAAATTGATGATTGGTTACAACAAGGTATTATAAAAAAGAGAGTGTTTCCGATTATTGTTCACCTATAGTATTGTGTAAGAAAAAGGATGGTAATTTAAGGATCTGTATTGATTAGCGCAAAATTAATTCTAAAACTGAGAAAGATCGGTATCCTTTACCCTTAATAGAAGAAGTTCTAGATCAGTTGCAGTCGGGAAATTTCTTCTCAACTATTGACTTAAAAAACGGATTCTTTCACGTTGAGATGGAAGAAAACAGTAAAAAATTTACTTCATTCGTCACACATAATGGGCAGTATGAGTTTAACAAAGTTCCATTTGGTCTTTGTAATAGGCCGAGTGTTTTTCAAAGATTTATCAATCACGTTTTCAGAGACCTTCTTAAAGAGGGAATTGTCATAATCTACATGGATGATATTATTATCCCTTCTTCGGATGAACTTGACGGGTTAAACCGTTTAACCAGGGTGTTAAAAACTGCATCGGAATATGAATTAGAATTAAATTTAAAGAAATGTAACTTCCTCAAGTCAAAGATTGAATTTTTAGGACACATAATTGAAAGGGGTACAATTAAACCTTCTTTGGACAAAACCAAAGCAGTTCAGAATTTTCCAGAACCTAAAAACGTGAAACAGGTCCAAAGTTTCCTTGGACTGTCGGGTTACTTTCGGAAGTTTATCCAAAATTATTCCATAATAGCCAAACCTCTCAGTGATTTACTACGGGATAATGCTGTGTTTCATTTCGGACCCGAACAGCAATTAGCATTTCAAACTTTACGGCAAAAACTTTCTGAAAATCCGGTGCTTCATATTTTCAAACAAGGTGCACAAAACTTGAATTGCATACTGATGCTAGTAAATTTGGTTATGGTGCGATTCTGTTACAACAATCAGACGACAATAAACTTCACCCCGTACACTATTTTAGCAAGAAAACCACTCCCCAGGAGGAAAAATATTCAAGTTATGAACTTGAAGTTTTGGCTGTAATCGAATCTCTTAAGAAATTTAGAAACTATCTCGTTGGCAACAAATTTAAAATTGTAACTGATTGCTCGGCATTCCAAAAACTATGAGTAAAAAAAACAATTAACTCCTAAAATTGCTAGATGGGCCTTATTTTTAGAAGACTTTAATTATGAAATTATTCATCGCCCAGGCAAACAAATGGGGCATGTAGATTGTTTAAGCCGTTATCCTGTAATGACCATAACATATGATGAAATAACCACTAAACTTGCAAATTGTCAGCGAAATGACGAGTACATTAATTCATTGAAAACCCTTTTAGAAAATAAGCAAATTAATGATTTTGTTGTAAAAATGATGTCCTATATAAAATTGAAAATGATAATGATGTTTTGGTAGTACCTCAACAGATGCAAACAGAAATTGTTAAAAATATTCATTCTAAAGGACATCTTGGTATTAATAAAACTGAAAGCATGGTAAAACAAAGTTTTTATTTTCCTAATGTTAGAAAAATGTGTTGAAAATGTTATTAATAATTGTATTGAATGCATTCTTGTAAACAAAAAACGAGGGAAAGGTGAAGGGTTGTTAAATCCTATTCTAAGGAAAATATCCCTCTTAGCACTTACCATATTGACTTTTAGGTCCTTTGCCATCTACAAATAAAAACTATAAACCACATTCTTTCAATAATAGATGCATTCACTAAATTCGTATGGTTATATCCCGTAAAGTCTACCTCTTCCCGTGATGCTCTAGACAAACTTAAGCAGCAAGATATTACATTTAGTAATCCTCACCGTATCATAACAGATAAAGGTACTGCATTTACTTTAAAAGAACTTTGAGAACATCCAACATCTAAGCATAACAACTGGAATACCCCGCGGGAACGGACAAATTGAACGGATCCATAGTTCTCTGAACCCAATCTTGTCCAAGCTATCCATTGACGACGCATCAAAATGGTACAAGTTTGTTCCAGCCGTACAGAGAACACTCAATTCAACGATTTCACGAAGCACTCGGATGACGCCGTTTCAACTCTTGACCGGAGTAAAGATGAGGACCAAACAAGATCTAGAAATTCTAAAACTATTGGAAGAGGGAAATCGTGGAGACATTCACCGAAAATCGTGAAAAATTCGGGAGGAAGCCAAGCGAAACATTCTGAAGATGCAAGAAGAAAACTGTCGAAATTTTAATAAGAAACGGAAAAGGCATACCAGTATGAGATCGGAGATATCGTCGCCATCCAACGGACACAGTTTGGAACTGGCTTGAAACTGAGGCCTAAGTTCTTTGGTCCATATGAAGTCATAAAAGTAAAACCTAAAGATCGATATGATGTTAGAAAAATTGGACTGCATGAAGGACCGAATACTACATCCACAGCAGCAGACCACATGAAGATGTGGGGAGAAACTGTCTAGTTCAACAAAATTATGATATGTTAAATCTTTGTGTATTTGTCGTATAGTCCTTGTCTGTTCCGTCTTTTTTGTATGTTTCAGATTCTCCTCTGGTCTCGATGAAAAAGGAAAAAAGGAAGATGTACCACTGCGGACAGCGTACAGTCAGACTGGCCGATTGTGGCATGCAGCCAAAAGCAAAGCACAATCTTCGCGCGCAGGCGCAGGCGCAGCAAATCAAAACTAAAACCTGTGAACTTTTAAGAGAGGAGAAAAAAAACACAGAGGTGCGCGAGCAGGCGTTACCTTCTGCATATCATTGTCAAACTTATCTACCTTTTTAATTAATTTTTGTTAAGTTTTAAAATAAAATAGAAGAAAAAGACAAACGTCTTGGACCCCTTGTTGTCTCCCACATATATATTATATATATATATATATATATATATATATATATATATATATATATATATATATATATATATTTGATGGGATGTCGCCGGTCCCTAGAGATTGCAACTGTAATTTTTATATCTGCCCTGTTGTTGTTTACAAGGAAAGGAATTTCTTGGGTGCGTCTCTTACCCCACCGAAAAGGGTGACGTGTTCCCACGCCTGGAAGAAGGCATTGCACCCATAAATACATCATGATATGGGGTGTTTTTGGGAATTTCCCGCGCTTGGGGGATGTCATTGACCGGGAGAGGATATCCTTCCGCTGACTCTAGACCAATCAGAAAAACTGATTGAATTTCTGTAAAGAATCCGCTCCAGAATACAGGAGCAAGCCGCCTTGGAATAAAAGCAGATGCACCCCGAATTGTCGGACACTTTTGACTCTCTCGGGGCTTTTCTCACACACCTACTTGGTCTGACACGTCCCTTGAAATACCGCAGTTGGGGACTCTCCGGGCACCACCGTCATGACTCCTCTCTCACCGATATCATTCAGTTAAGTAATCATGTATCTCTTTAGTATTTAACGTAATTTCAATCTTATTGTTAAATAAATTAAGTGTTAATTTAAAGAACGGCCTTTTTAATTTAGTGTACTGTTTTATTGTTTTTTTTAAGGATTTAGTGTTTAATTTTAACTTAAGCTAGATGCGACGTGACAGTCAACCTGGGTATTATAAAATGGATAATAAGAATAAATTAAATCAATTTAAGTTAAACCAGCGGCGCATTATCTGGTGCCGTGACTAGGATTCAGTGATGGGAGGTCGCCGGTCCCTAGGGATTGCAACTGTAATTTTTATATCTGCCCTGTTGTTGTTTACAAGGAAAGGAATTTCTTGGGTGCGTCTCTTACCCCACCGAAAAGGGTGACGTGTTCCCACGCCTGGAAGAAGGCATTGCACCCATAAATACATCATGATATGGGGTGTTTTTGGGAATTTCCCGACACTTTTGACTCTCTCGGGGCTTTTCTCACACACCTACTTGGTCTGACACGTCCCTTCAAATACCGCAGTTGGGGACTCTCCGGGCACCACCGTCATGACTCCTCTCTCACCGATATCATTCAGTTAAGTAATCATGTATCTCTTTAGTATTTAACGTAATTTCAATCTTATTGTTAAATAAATTAAGTGTTAATTTAAAGAACGGCCTTTTAATTTAGTGTACTGTTTTATTGTTTTTTTTGAGGATTTAGTGTTTAATTTTAACTTAAGCTATGATGCGACGTGACAGTCAACCTGGGTATTATAAAATGGATAATAAGAATAAATTAAATCAATTTAAGTTAAACCGGCGTCGCATTAATATACTAGTTGCACGGGCTTTCTCTACGTTTATAAATTTTCCCTTCCCTTCTCAAAATCAGGCACTTCCATTGTTCTTTTTCGAAACTACTTTGACTTGTTTGTTTCTTTCTCCTCCGCTTAAGCCTGGGCTTTTACTGAGTGTGTAACTTAGTTTCCTCTTTCCTTCATGACGCGCGTATGATGCGAGTGATTGCTATAATGATGTCATTAAAATTCCTTTTTCGAAATTTTTTTAACTTTCCTCTTCAGTTACCCCCTGCGTTGCACGAACATTTTTGAATGTATAACATTTTGTCATGGAAATTTCCCTTCTCCTCTAGCTGTTAGCACTTCCTCTTGTGTGTGCATGATTTCTATATTAACGTCATTACAATTCCCTTTTTCGAAATTTTTTCCACAGCTTTCCATTGTCAGACACGTTTCTTTTATCTCTCTAGAGCCCGGCATTACAGTGGCTTTTTTGAGTTTGGAACTATTCCTCCCTCTCCATTATTTATAAATGATGAATTAAGTCCTACAGATTGCTATTGAAATGATTTTTTTTCTGATCGTTTTAATGTTTTATTTAACATATGTAAGCATAAAAAAAACATTATACACACACACATATATATATATATGGTGAAAAGCCTATATTCCTAGTATACATTAACTAAAAAACATTCAAAAACAAAACAATACTGTCTGATAAAAATATTTTAGTATTTTTTTTTCAATTTTGTAGTTTTTCATCCCACTGTGTTTAGTAAATCATTTAAACATGTATCCGACGGGGAAAAAAAGTATATTATACGAAACTAACATATTCATTTTTTTCACAATAATTATTTTCTTAGAGCTTAAAAAATGAAAAGGGTTTGTTATTTTCATTTACTCAATCAACCGTTATATAACTATAATTTCCTTTTAAGGTATTGAAATAAAAAAACTGATTAAAAATGTTCATTGAGCAATTAGTTGTGTCATATCATTATATTAAAAAATGACTGTAAAAGAAAAATCTCGTTTATTGATAAAGACTTATTTAATATTTAAAAAGATTGGAGAATAATTAAATCAATATATAAGATATATATTACTTTTATTATATTAATTATAAAATATTTTTTCTATATTTGGTCTCAAATTAAATAATAATTTAACAAAAAAAAATATTTCAATGTGAGAAAATTAGCAAGCTATAAAGTAAACAGAAATGAATGAATGTAAAAAGAAATAAAAATTATATCTGAAAAGTAATAGCAGTAGTAAGTTTCTGCTATTGAAGTATGTGTAAAATAACCTGAAATAGATAAACCGAAAGAAAAAATTAATGATAATAAAACATTAACAAAATATCATAAATAAGAAATATTAGAAAGCCATCAACATAGGAAAAATATTAAATTAGTATTACATGAGGAATGGTGTAATACTATCTAACATCTCTGTAATATACCTAATATAAAGTATGTTATAATTCAATACTAAAAAAATTAAGTTAGTATGAATTAAAATGAAAAATCTAAAATAGGTCCCTGTTGAAATAATCTAAAATCAACAACAGTACTGAATGAAACAAACAATAAAACAGGTTGCTAAAAAATTAATTATTCAAACAATACTTTTTCGCAATATTTCTATTAGCAATTGTAATTCTATTACAAAGAGCACGAACAAATGAGTACATACAATCATAAATAACTATACTGTTAACTGAAATATATATATCATATATGGGAAGTATAATATAAATAATATGTATAGGATCCCAAAAAACTACATGAGGATAAGATTATCAGAACCAACATTAAACCATCAGATGTAAAATCACATCAACACTGAATTTTAAAGAAATCCAAAAGGAGATATGAGAAATTCTTTTCAAGGTGCATACTTTTTCAGCTAACACTTTTTTAATCACAAATAATTGATTTATATATTGCAAGATTGTCAAAAGCAAAGTTAAGTCGAGACAAAAAAAAATCAGGTCAACATTAAACTTAAAGAAATCCAGAAGAAAATATAAGAAATATTGTTTCAAGGTCAGCAAATATATCATAGTTGTATTCTAGATCAGCAAATAGCTTTTGTTAAAAAAAAATTCTGTTTTGTTTTTCGTTTAAAACAAAGATGAGATCTTATCGGTCATAGAGATCATAAGGCCATAAACAGTGACATACAAAAAAACATGGTTCACAATATTACCAATTTGTCGATAGCAATTAGTTTGAATTAAGTGTCATTTTCTCTCTGTTATACTTCAAGCAATATTTTTCTACAAAGATGAAAACATTGAATTAGCTGATGAAGGAAGAATAGGAAAAATCTTTATTTTCAACGACAGAAAATATTATAGCAATGTATTGATATGTAAAAAAGGTATACAATGCAAATGTACAATTAGCTAAAAACTACATGAAAAAAAGATTGTCAGAAGGAACATTAAGCAATGATGCTACAGTTTTGAACAACAAAATAACAGAAAATCTTACATACCGTAAAATCCGGCGTATAACGCCAACTTTCAGCATAAAAAATTAAATTGAAATTTAGGGATTCAAGAGCTTTAAAAACAAAAAAAGATGAGTATAGAAAAAAATGTTGACTTCTAGAAATATCTAAATACTGTTTATTTAAAAGAAATGACACTCCTTATGAACTTAAAGAGTTGTAATTCTATATAGATGTATACTATTTTTTTCTATACCTTGGAATAATACCTCATATAAATTACTTAAAAACATGAGAGCATTGCATATGCACATTTCAGGTCTCTTCGTACAAAAGAGGGTGTGCGTTATATGGCGAGCGAGCATAACAAACATTAAAAAATGCAGCTCAAAAGTATAGGTGAGCATTATACGCCCGATTTTATCGTAATCTGATATTTTTCTTTGCATTTCTTTTAGCGTCAAATTGTTCGATATTGTCCCTTTTTTTCTCATTTCCCCATTGGAGTGTGAGTCTAAAGAAATATACATATCTTTCATGATATTCAACATTGATCAGCATCTGCTGATGAAGAAAAAAAAACAGTAGTCATTTTTTTAACCAAAGAAAATGTCATATAAATGTACATTCATAAAATGTTTAAAAATATATATGAAGAACAGATTGTGGAGGAAAGTTAAATCATAATGCAAACACGACAAAAATTGCATTAACTCTGAATTTTAAATTGCAAAAAAGGATTACTTTTTTGAGCATTCAATCCCATCCATAGTCTGATTTTGATGAAATTACCATAAACTGCTCAGAAAACCTTAGACGTAAATAAAAATTCGCATTAGCATTTGTATTGTTACCTATTAGCATCATTGCATTTAAATTGGCACCAGGCGAACTGTGCTATTTCCCACCAAAATCTTACAAATCTTTTTTGTTTCATATAAAAATCTTTGTTGTTTTGATATCAAGAAATTATTCGTGTGGCGCTAATTTGGTTGTGGTGACACTAATAGGTTAATACCTAAAAATCTAACTTAAATCACGATATCTACAATCTTATAATCCCAATAAGTTTTGCATTGAGTTCCATTTTCTTTTTGTTATCCTAATATTATAATTGCAAAAGTTTGTATGTATGGATGTTTGTTACTCTTTCATGCAAAAACTGAACGAATTTTAATAAAACTTTGCAATAATATAGCTTATACAATAATATAATTTTTTCTTGCTTATTGTAGTTTTAATTATATGATACCGTGACTCAAGTTTTTAAGTCAAAAAATGATTTGTGAAGCTTTTTGTAAACAGAAGCTTAGATAATGTGGTACTTATGTATAAGCATCACCACAGCATGCGAATCACACTTTGATACCAAAGCAACAACGATTCTAACATATTTCATATAAAATCAGTCAGATTTTATTCATGAGGCATCAATTTGGCTGCGGTGACGATATGTAAATACTGATAATAATTACTTATTCTTTAACACAAATATCAGTGGATTATTTTAGACAATGAAATTCACTTCTTACCTGCTTTTATTCTTATGTTCAAAAATAATAATAATCTGTTACTAAAAACTTTATTGCTTTTCTTTGTTCAACGACAAATTCTAAATCTTGCTTAGTGTAACAATAAAGTTGAAAATCCTAGCTAGCAATGTAACAAAAAGAGAATATAGTAATAAATAAATTTTTCTACGCATATTTTTTTTAATTATTTTATTTTGTTCGTCTGGTAGTAACAAAATGATCCTTATATCAAAATAAATACTTTTATCACTTCTGGACCATAATAATAAAATTTAATTTGCATGTTTTTTTTGTTGAATTGAAATCTGACAAGAATGCTCCGGAGGAATTGATGTTAAAAATTCCGTTTGGGCTCTATTAGATTTTAGACTTGAAATTTAGCACATATATTTATTTTACGAAGTACAGATCCATTTAAAGTTGCTTTTGGGGAAATTCACTTGATTATTGGGTTAAGCGAGCGCAAAAATATCTTTCTCTACTTCTACTTTAGATATTATTAGAAATTCTTAATTCTGATCTTTTTATATCAAGAGGCAAGAGTTACAGCTATAAATATATTTTTCAATACAATCAAATTCTTAATGCTAGATATCAAAATTTATGAATATGTAAACAGTATTTATTTATACAACATCGTGAAATACACAATAAAGCGGGTGGATAATGGCTAGTCAGCTATAATTTTGTACTATTTTGCAACTGATGAAACATGGAATTAGCCAATAAAAGAAGATCAATAAGCTTTTCCAGACCAAATTGTCACGCTATTAGGTTGGAAGTAGGTAAGACCTAACGCTAAAGTGTAACGATATTCAGGCAATGATTTAATTTCAAGCTTTACTTACTTTGGGGCTTAATACCTTGATATCAAAATCAGATAAATTGTAGCCCAAGCACATCCATAGATTGATAATACAAAAAAAAAAAAAAACACGTAAAAAAAATCTTGTACATAAAAAAAAATTTAACTGAAATCACACAATATTGGCAATCTGTTAATCCCAATTAGTTTTAATTGTCATTTCTTTCAGTTTTCTACTTTTTTGTTACAATGGAATTTGACAGTAGAGGAAAAGGGTACTTACGTATCGGCGTCACTTCAGCAAAATTTGCGATATCAAAACAATAGATTCTTACGTGTTTTATATAAAAAAAAAATCAGTCAAATTTTTGTGAAAAAAAGTGCCACTTTGGCTGCGTTGATAAAAATCTGATGGAAATGAAGGAAATGTTGGTACTTGCATTTTATCGCACCCCAATGTGAACATTCAAAATAACTCTCCAAGTTAGCAGCTTTGATCATCGCTTAGAATAAACTTGTGTTTATTCTAAGAACTCAAGTCTTCTAAGCTTTAGAATAAACAAATGTTTTTATTAAAGTTTAAATTTTTTAAGGGATTAATTTTTAAGTTAAAATTTCCCAAATTTCACTCATCGGTAACTTCTTCTTTTTTTTAAAAAAAAGTACTGCATTAATGAATTCTTGAAAAAGGATTTTATTTCAGCAATCTGTTTTTCCATTAGTTTAATTTATCACTATATTCTCATTTTGTTATACTGCTAGCTAGGATTTTCAACTTTATTGTTACCATAAGCAAGATTTAGAATTTGTTGTTGAACAAAGAAAAGCAATAAAGTTTTTTGTAACAGATTATTATTAATTTTGAACATAAGAATAAAAGCAGTAAGAAGCGAATTTCACTGTCTAAAATAATCCACTGATATTTGTGTTAAAAAATAAGTAATTATTATCAGTGTACTTACGTATAATCATCACCGCAACCAAATGGTATCAAGGTGTGATTCGCATGGCACCAATTTTCCTGTGGTGACGCTAATACAAAAGTACCACATTATCTAAGCTTCTGTTTACAAAAAGCTTCACAAATCATTTTTTGACTTAAAAACTTGAGTCACCGTATCATATAATTTAAACTACAATAAGCAAGAAAAAATTAGTTTAGAAAATAAACAAACATAAAACTGTGTGACACTAAAATAGAAATTATAGTATTAATTTAATACAAAACAATTCATATCCTAAGACATGGGAAATCTAATGTTATCATATTTGTGTTGCAAATCCAAAAAAGGAAATTTAGGAAGAACATTTTTTTTAAGACAACTTTTTCGAAAAACGAATGTAATTCCACCATATAGTGTTAAAAAAAATATATAAATAAATATATTCACAAAAAATATGCTAAAATACCCCAAAAAACTGCTCTTAACATTAATTTTAAAAAAGTTAACTTGACACGTCTGATGACATATTTCCATTTAGCTGAAAAATTGCTTAAAAATTGAATTTAAAAAAAAAACTAAAGTGAATCTCGAAAAAAAAAACTCTTCGAGGTGTTCAGGATAATGACCTACAGCTTCTACATGCCAAGTTTTAGACTTCTGGGTTTCTTAGTTATGCCGGTACAGCTGATTAGTATACATATATAGACGATGTTAAATAAAAATATGTGTAATTCATTAATAATTTAGCGCATCGCAATTTAAATAGTTACATGATAAATTAATGTATGTACGTTTGTTTTCAATTGATTACACAGTAAAAATTAACTACCAGGGAAAGGCCCTAGGTGCAGCAGCTGCTGGTCAAAAGAGAACCAAGTTTCATACTTCGGGATTGCTTAGTTTGGCGGGAAATAGGTGAAACACACACACACAAACATACATGTTTAAAAATTTTGCATAATATGTCAGTAACGTAATTTTTCAAATGTGCACATCGAGATATTTTTTAAGAAAACTAAAAGTTTTACGAAGGATAGCAAATTTTAAGAGACAAACTTTTCAATGAGTTTCAGAATTCTATTTTATGCATTATATCTTAAGATAACATACAAAAACGACATTTAAATGTATTGAAATAATTAATAAGCTTACTTATATAGAATAATTCTAATGGAGTAAGACCAATTAAATTTTTCACAAATATTAAGGAAGTGTTTGTTTTATTAACGGATGTAATAAATGAACTCATAGAATTAAAGATATGTACTTATCATGAAACAAAAATAAATTTGGTTGAGTCCTAGGATGACCCATTTTTGGTCGCCAAATTTTGAGCGATAAAGGTTACAATATGGTAATCCTTCCATTTCACCCCTAAAATTTGGATTTTCAAATCACCGAAAAAAACGGCAACCCTAAAGAGGGTGAAACGTATTTCGCCTTTTCCGAAAAAACGGTCTTTTTGACCCCTGACTTCGCTTGAGAAGGTTTGCTCTGCACCGGTTTGTGTTAAGAATGGCTTGTGAAAGGAAATTACTTGAAAGTGTGGCTACGACAGGTTTCTTTGTGCTCCTGGGGGAAGAAAGATACGTTAGAATGGTGAATGAAAGCTAATTTAATTGCTTCACGATATGAATGTCCGAAAGTGTAGAAAAGATATGAGTTTTTGACCAGATATTGGTTCGGCAAGAGCATTAATGCGTTCGTTGTGAATGACTTGAAAGTCAATAAGAATACTGTCGCGGACTGGTATATGTTTCGTGAAGTATGTATCATCCGTAAGAGTAAGGTAAGTGCCTTTTAAAAATTTAAAATGAATTTCATGTATTTCTTCGATTTCATCTTTGCGAAACGCTCATTTCATCCTTTTTTAATGTAAAATATTTACTACCAACGTTTTTCAGGCGTCCATGACGCCATTCCAGAAACTCCGTTCATTTCATGATTTTTGAACTTTTCGTACCTTCCCCCTCCCCCTACTTTCAGAAACCAACAGTTGCTCTTTAACCCCATTTCGCCCCCCTCTTTGACACATACGGTTTCCAAGAGTTTTTCGTCTTTGACGCCATTTTGAAAAACTTGTGTTTCTCAATTTGGCGCTATTTGGCGAAAAAAATTTGGCGCCAAAAAACACCAGTGTGGGTCCTCCTAGGATTTTACCATAAATTTTTCACACACATTTCTTATACTCAGCCAATTTGGCGATTTTCATTCGTTTTCGTCAACCTGTTCTTCAAAGGTGGAACGGAGTATAAGTCATTACTCGAAAAAGTTGTTTGGCTCGAAAATCTGTTTTTGACCCCAAGCCATTCACTTTCGTTTACCTTCAAGTTTTAATTTTTTTAGGGCTTAATTTTTAAGTGAAAATGTCCCTCATTGAAAACAAACAGTAATTTCTTTTTTACATCGAAAATGAATTCTTGAATATTTCAGCAATAATCTGATATAACATTTTTCGTCATAAGCTTTTTGATTTATATATTTTTCTGGTAGGAAGAGGCATTGGTCTTCCACCTAAGCGTATTTTATATTTTTTTCAATAACTGAATTAAATTAGTTTAATATACATGTCTGTTTTGCTTATATTTTATTTGATTATTCCGAACCATTTCTTGGTTTAGATTCAATTCTGTGGCTCCTTATTCAGTTTAAAAATATCTGATCTAGGTTTAAGCCATGTGTGTCACGTTTATTTTTCTTTTTTTCTTTTTAAACCTTTATATGCATACATTTGATACTTCCGTACTGTTTCGAGTTTTAGATTTAAAGTCGTCTCATTTCTTTTCCAGGTTAAGAATTTCTGATAACTTTAATGTTGCTTTCAAAAATTTCATATTCTTTATTTTAAAAAAATGATGACCTAATTAAATCTAAAACCACAAACAATACACAAAAATCAACTGTAAACATGAAAAAAGAATAAACGTTAAGCTGCCTTAAACCAAAATAGAAAGCACAATATGAATACCACTGTGACTACACAAAAAATAAGTAAGAAATTTTTAAGCTGGAAAAGAAATGACAAATTAGATCAATACGCGAAACAAAAATGTATATCAAAC
Organism: Trichonephila clavipes; assembly: GCA_019973935.1. Lineage (NCBI taxonomy): Eukaryota > Metazoa > Arthropoda > Arachnida > Araneae > Nephilidae > Trichonephila > Trichonephila clavipes. The sequence goes on along the minus strand of BMAU01001462.1, from coordinate 126,535 downwards.
TAATCTGATTGCTATTGAAAAAATAAAAAGTAGGCTTAGCTTGAAGAGTGATGCATCTTGCAACTGTAATACTGTTTCAAAATAAACTCTGTAACAAATACATAAAATACATAAATCAAAAAAATTTTTTAACTCAGCATATGATGTAGCAGATTATAACGGTGGAAAAAAAATGTTACAACTAAAAGCTGATAATTGAAATTTTCGAGCGCAAAAATTTTTCAAGCAAATACACTGTGTGTTGCCAAAACAATTAACTAAAAATCCAGTTGTTGAAGAAAAAAAAGGAAAATCGTTTAAAATTTAATTTAAAAAAATCTAAAGCGAATTTCGAAAAAACCTCTTCGTAGTGCACATCATCAGGACCTAGAATAACTATGTGCCAAATTTCATATATTCTGGGTTGCTTAGTTAGGGCTGTAGAGGTGAAACACACACGCTTAAAATCTCTTTTATTAATATATAGATATATATTATGTAATATATATATATATTATATATATAGTATATATATTATATTATATTATTATATAATACGTTAGCTTTATACAAGCTTTACGTGCGCCAATTCCACGTAAAGCTTGTGCTAGCGAAAATATGATGGACCTCTCCGAAAATCAAGGCCCAAAGCTCAATTCCTTAGGGGTCCCTATAGGATTAACATGGGAGCATGATATTTTAGTGCTTAAGCCCTCCCCATGCCTACACAATGGGAATGAAGTAGATAACTGGATGGGACTCAACGAGTGGAACAATTGGTTCAAATCTAAAGTCAAATACTCAAACAGGATATTGTGAATTTAAACAAATTTAAAAAGTTTAAAACAATTAAAAACTATTGATACCTATAATGACATGAAATTATAATAACTGGAAGAGCAGATAGAGAGGGATTGAATGAGCCAGGTCCGAATGGACTGTGAGGCTCGAGTGCTGAGATATTGGCCAAAAAGCTGTCGAGCCGCACAGGGAGGGATGCGTCCCAACAGATATGGTTCATAACAATAGTTATTACGATCCCTCAAATATCAGTCCCCTAGCACCAAAAAAGTGGCATGTTAAAAAATTAGACAACGGTGTGGGCGCGCATTAGTGTAGTGATGGTATGCGCGCATCGTAAAAATTGACTCTCATCCTTTTGCTCTAACGCGCAAAAAGTATAACTTCAAAAATATTTTTAATCTAAAGGTCATTTCTATTATTAAAAATGATTTCTTTTAAAACAAGAATAGGTAACAGACAAAAATATATTGTAGATTTTTATATAAGGTTCACCTCTCTCTCTCACAAATACATTTCAAAATGAAAAAAAGCTTTAAAAGCCTGATATTTAAAAAGAATTGTGCGGCGGGCACTGTTGTAAATGGTAAGTATTTTCTGAGATATTTAAAAGCCATCGAAAGCTTTTGAAACAAACAACAAAAAATGCACATTTTCTATTTTATCAAAAGCGGATGAATTATGCATTTGCAAGATTGAAAATTTTACCAAGGAGAAGTTTTATTCACTCCAAAGTGAAACAAATTAATTATCAATATTTGTCAGCTTGTATGAGGTAAATGATGCTTAAGTGTGGGATTTTCACTGGTTTATATCAACAGTAAAATATGGTTTCAGTATATTTGAAATAAAGCCGTAGAAAATATCTCCAAGTGACTTCATTAAACAATAAACAACATTTTCAATAAATATCTTCACTACTTTAAAGAATTCCATGCAAGCAAAGAATGCAGCTAAAATTTATTTGGCTGCAGCTGCATTTTGTCTTCAGGCAACAAATATAACATAGTAATTATATAATAATTTACAAATAATATAAAACGAAGAGAAAAGTATTTTTTTTTACAATAGAAAATACCTGAGAAGATTAACGGAATTCAACTGTACATACCGATATTTTACAAATTTTAACAACAAAGAATTTCCATTGAAATAAAGAATTTAAACTATAATATGAAATTTTTATGAGATAAAAACCAAAAAATAATTTTTAATCTATAGGAGTAGATTATAGTAGTTTTTTCCATCCATTTAGAGAATTTTCTTAAATCTTGGAGTTGAAAAATTTGGAAAATACTCACCAGCTGCGACCATTATATAAGGATCTTTTATCAACGTCCACAAGGAGGCTCCTTCTTCCTGCTTTTGTTTTCTCACTTTCGGTTGAAGTACAAGAAGTTGCAAAACTATTAGAAAAGAAAGATAAGAGAAGCAACTCAAACTCCATTCTTATACAACATTTTCATTTGAAGTAACTTTTCCATATTACTTGTGGTTAGGCTTTTTTAATAAACGATTAAGGAAATTTTAAACAAGCATCCTTTCCAGGGAAAATGTTGATTTCTTGACAAACGCGCCTGTCAATGGACTCGGATAGAAATGGGATTTCCTAAGATAGATCCTTGTATGAATTATTAAATTTCTCAAGAAAATTCGAGAAAAATAAAACCCAGGAGAATTCGAAAAAACAATTATCAAAGCCAAAGGTCGGTAAACTTTTAAAAAAGAAGTTGTTAGTGAAACAAGTTGTTGTTTCTTATCCCAGATAGTGTAGCATAAAGCAAAAATCTGCAAGAAATCCAGAAATAAAATGGAATTTCTTAAGACCTCGTCCAAAGTAAAACTCAAACAAATACGAATATGACTCGGGCCTCCCATAAGCTAATAAGCCTCCCATCTCCATGGGATGACTTTCCGGCCCTGTTCAAAAGTAAGAGACTGGATGGGGCCACTCAAAAAGCGCGATATAGAGCCGTCTTCAGATCTCTCAGAATATTAAGCTGGTGAGACCCACGAGGTTTTCTCCCAAAATACCAAGGGTGAGCAGGGGGTGCATTCAATTCCATTCTTTTAAAAAAGGATATGCGATATTTTCCCTCAAAATATTGCAATGTTAAAAGTTCAATTTTCATACTCGTGAAAAAATTTCCATACCGATAATACTGCTTTATTCTCAAGTCTCATGTTTCCATTAATAATTCAAATTCAACCAGCTCTTCTTATTAATCCACAAGCGGGTTATAAAATGCGGAATGTATTTTTTGTCATACTTGTTGAGGGTTTAAGTACAAGCAGGAACATTGAAAATAGCGACCCAAGAAGAAAGCATCGGATTGAAACTAAATTTAATACACACAATGACACAGATGAGAGATTCACTTGATCTCAAAAACCAGACAATTAAACGAATACAGGGTGTGCAACGACACAAATACTGGGCAACTTCAATAGCGCGTTGGACCACCTCCAGCTGCAATACATGCCGCCACACGGTCCGGCATTGAGTTGATTAGACACCTTATGTTGTCCTGAGGCAGATAGGCCCACAAATCTTGAATAGCCAACTCTAAATCATGTACAGAGCAACACGATGGTATCTTCCGATTTAGCTGATCCCACACGTGCCCTACAGGGGACAAATCGGAGGAGCGGGCCGGCCATGGAAGAATCTGAAAATGACGTAGGAAGTCTTGAGCAACTCTTGCTGTATGCGGGCGACATTATCTTGCTGGAAAATTGCCCCTGGGAGACCATTTAGGAAAGGTCCTACATGGGGTCGAAGAATATCATCAACGTAACGTTGGCCCGTTAAGGTTCCACGCATCACAATTAAAGTGGACCGGCTATCATAGGCTATGGCCCCCAGACCATTACACCAGCTTTGCGGGCAGTGTGACGTAGAACAGTGTGGGGGAATTATACCGCTCACCAGGGCGCCTCCGCACCCGTACACGGTTATCATCTGTCCCCAAAACAAACCGGAATTCATCACTAAACACAACCTTTTGCCAGTCTGTGACATTCCATATTGATCTGACTTAGCACCACTGTAGACGTAGTTGCCGAAGTTCCGGTGTTAAAGGGAGTGCACGGAAAGGGCGCTTGGATTTAAGATTTGCTTCTGCAAGGTGTCTGGAAATTGTTTGTGGAACAATTGCTACGCCTACGTCTGCTCGTATCGTTGAACGAGTCACTGTGGGGTCCACAAGTGCTTGCCGCACGATCCTTCGATCCTCTCTCCTCGTGGTCTTCCTGGTCGCTCTAGACCCGGTTTTCTGCGCGTGGGTACCTTCTTGTGTCCACTGCTCCCAACAATTTCTAACTGCACACTCCGAACGATCCATCTGGCCAGCAACACGGCCCGTCGACCAGCCTGCAATTTTCATCCCGATGATCAGGCCTCTCTCAAACTCGCTTAACTGTGAGAAATGTCTTCTAGCACGTTAACCTGGCATGTTTCACTTACCAAAGTCTTCCTACAATCGGCCGTTTATCGTCACGTTTATGAACCTTCGAATTTGTGCTGGCTTATGTAGCACCCTCTTACTGATTGTAGATCCACCTCGGCGTGTATGAGCATGCCTATTGGCACAAAACTTGGATCATTTGCATATCACATTACGCTGTACTCATTTGCAAAGTTTCGCTCTTGGGTCGCTATTTTCAATGTTCCTGAGTGTATATTTCTTGTCCATTATATAATGAATACTCTCGAATTTATGTAAGTACGTAAGTATTAGTAGAAATCACTTTGAAGTTTATCTACCCATGGCGCCATTTTTACCCAGAAAATTGGACTTTTACCTCTAATTCTAATATTTTCACCGATTCTCTCATTAAACTTTGTTACTGGAAAACAATTTAATACAAAAGTCAAAATTTTCATCGTAGAAATCACTTTTTAACAGGTAATTCTAATGAAAAAAGAGAAAGGGTAATCCATAGAGGAGCCATGGTTTGCCAACTCCGGATCTAAGCAATAACAAAACATGCCTTTTACATATCAAATGGTTTTAAAATGAATGGAGTCGTCAAAAAATAGTCAAAATATAATCCCTAGAGCATATTAAAACATTTTGAATATTCATATAGAATAACCCTTCTGCTTTTTTACCACTTTTCCTGATATTCATATGACTCTGAATTAATTAAGTCATAAAGAGGAATAAGTGTTAGAAATAATATAAAAGACTCAAAGTATTTTTCTAAAAAAATTCCATTGTTATAAAACTGTCACAAACAAAAAAAAAAGTCAATGGACCTTCTCAAGGAAAAACTTAATTCATACGACGAAAACTGACCTAGAAATGGATACTTTGACCTCTCTTTGGACTTAATTTCCATTTTGATTAATATTAATTTGCTCTACCAACCCATTGTAAGCATTCTTACCTCCATCTAAAAGAGCCAGGCCCGCCAAAATGAGAAAAGGAGTTGACTTCCCAACAAATTCGTAAAGTGTCCCACCGAACACTGGACCAATGAGGACTCCTAAGGCCAGCCCGCCGAGGGCCAGAGCCATGGCGTTTCCTCTGTCCGCATCGTCGGGGTAGATCTCAGCCAACATCCCCATTCCTACAAAGTTCACTTGTTTTCAGAATTCAGAAAAGATCTGATTTATCAAGCACAGAATAGATTTTCATTGAAATTTTCTATATCTTAGGAAACAAATACTCATATTTCGATTTTACAAGACATTTTTAATCTAAACCAGTCCATTCAATATAAAACCTTTAATACCTACCAGCTACACTTGTACAGGAGGATCCCACTCCTTGAAGTGCTCTCGCCATGAATAGAGTTGTATAAGTATTTCCAATGGCAAACGCTACAGAAAATAATTCATTACATTAGAGGGAGGGCTGAAAAGAAAATTTCAACATTTAAAGAATCATTTTTCTTCACAACTTGTTTCTCCCAACCCCCGGTACTGTCCTCTGGATCAAATAGAATCCAGGTAGCCTAGTGGTCAAGTGCTCCGGCGTGTCATGAGTTCGAGCCTAGTAACACTCACGACCTGCTGTGTAGGGGGCGATGCACGTTAAATCTGTCGAGAGCTCAAACGTCCTCCCGTTCGTGTGGTGTGGTAGCTAGAAGAGGGAATGCCAGCTCAGGTGTCGTTCTCGTCACTTGACCATGGTTCAAAATGACGAGGTCCGTCACCAAAAGTCCTCAAGTAGCTGACTAGTGTGACGTTAATATTCACTCATTGTGGATTCAATGTGGCCTCCCAAGGGACATTCAATTATTTCTATTTTCTTTACTCTAGTGTATTTTTCTCTCTTCATGGAAATCCCTTTCTATTCATTGTTCATTGTATTTGATTTTGAAGGCATCTTTCAGTACAATTACATTAAAATTATAAAATCAAAAATATAAACAACCAATGTCTCACCCTCAGGGGGCCGCGGTCAAATTTATCAAACGCTAAGAAGTAATAAATATAGTAGTAGTATATATTAAATAATCCTCGTCGTCGTCGCTTCATAAAAATGTGTTTTTTCAGCGCGTAAGAAAAGGCTTTTTTTCGGAAAGCAAGAAGTCTAATAACAAAATAATAACAAACAAAAAAAACCCAATTTTCTTTATAAATTTATAATAATTAGTTATCTTCGAAATCAAAATTTTCTCGATTGCTATTTGGGGTAGCGTGGTTACAGCGCAGGATTAAAAAAATTTCTCCAAACTCTTCTAACATTGCTAAAAATTTATACAGTAGAACCTGTTTTTGTGCGGTCCTTTTTTATGCGATTTTATTTTTGTGCGACATTTACTGTGCGATTTTTTTATGCGGTGTATGAATTTCAACGGCTTTGGTGCTACTGTAATGCTTTCAATCAATGTACCAGTGGCGTAACAGAGCCCCCAACACCTGCAAAGCCAGGTTTTGCCTTTAATATTATAAATTAGGTAAATACGTTGTAAGATCGTCTTGTGGGTGAATTAATGAGCTCTAATTAACCGGATTTACCGTTTTATTATTTCCTTCAAACACATCACTATACTAATAATTTCATTTACAATTAAAAAATTACATCAGGAACTACAAGCAGCTTCCTCCATTTTACGTTCGAGACTCTTCTTCTTCACTCCTTCCCGCTCAAAGGCCAAAACAGTTCACAGCAGCGCCCTCTTTCTAGTCTATCGTGTGCTATGCGTCAAGCCTCCTTGTGTACTATGTGCCACGCCGTTACAGTCTAATTATTTCCTCCCATCCTGGAGAAAACTTTTCACGATAGTTGAGTGGAAAGTTTTACTGTGATACCTGAAAAATACTTGACATAGGATCAGTTTATGCAGCAGTAGAGAGAGAGAGGGAGTTAAGAATTATTTCTTGAAATCCTTTTCTTTAAACGGAGCTAAAAATATTTTTTTTAAAAAAAAATTACGTGCAAGTACTTGTTCTATCCGAAATTAGTACCTTATTTTAAGGAAGGCATTAAACTTATCCCTACTAATCTATGTGAACTTTAACATATACAAAATATCATTTGGTGAAATACTGCTACCAAATGCAAACTTTAAAACACAAATACAAATATTAATTATCAAAAAATTAACATACAAATATCAGAAAATTTTTTTAAATATTAATACCAAAATTTAAAATAAAAAATTCCAAATATCAAAATACAAATACAAAATATCAAAAAAATTAAAATACTAATATCAAATATTAATACTAATATACAAATACCAATCATTCTAGACAAAAAAAAATAATACAAAGAAAATTCTTATTTTTCCATTAATTCTCTTTACAAGTGTGTGTGTTTTTTTTTCAAGTTTTAAGGGATACGGCTTAAACTATCAGCATTCTGATTCTGTTTTCCCTTCCGATAAGCAATCTCCTAATTAAATGCTTGCAAAATTAAGGACCACCTTAAGAGTCTTGGATTAGTCCCAGTATTTTTCTCTAACCAGACCAAGGGATTATGGTCAGTTTGTATGACAAATTTTTGGTGTCCATCAAGATAGCATTTCACCTTTTGCACGGCAAAAATAATGGCTGCACATTCTTTTTCCGTAGTGCTATATTTTTGTTCTGCAAGCGACAGCTTTTTGCTCAGGAACATGATGGGATGTTCTTCGTTTTCACATATTTGCGACAACACAACGCCTATTCCAAGATTGGATGCATCACACTGAATGATGAAGGGTTTTGTGAAATCAGGGCTGTATAAAACTGGATTTTTAGATAGTCTTGTCTTGAGCTGCTCGAATGCATTCTGGCAAGAAGTGTTCCAGTCAACGGTTGATTTTCGATTTCGGCCCTTAAGTAAATCTGTCAGTGGAGCTGCGATTACTGAGAGAGAGAGAGAAAATTCGGGAATATATCTTCTATAATAGCCAGATAATCCTAAAAAGGCTCTAACTTGCGTCTTGTTAGTGGGGATTGGGAAATCTTTAATGACCTGAACCTTTAATTCTCCAGGTGTTCTTAAGCCTTGGCCTACCAAATGTCCAAGATATTTAACGTATGCTTGAGCAAATTGACATTTGGATGGCTTGATATGTAATTTAGCGGAGCGTAGGCGCTCAAATACATCTTTTAAATGTTTTAGGTGATCATCCCAGGCTAGTGAAAAGATAGCTATATCATCTAGGTAGGGGACTGCAAAGTCTTCACAATTTCTTAATAAGTTAGCCATAAGTCGACTAAAGTAATAGGGCGCATTTTTCAGACCGAAAGGTAACCTCAATGGTTTAAAAGTTCCAAATGTTGTCACAAACGATGCGTACCTTTGGGCTCGGGGACTCAGGGGTATTTGCCAATACCCTCGAGTAAGATCCAAGATAGAGATATATTTAGCTGCCGATACCTTTTCTAAAAGTTCCTCTATATTAGGCAAGGGAAAGAATTGTGTCCGAGTTACTTTATTCAACCTTCTGTAATCGATACAGGGCCTTGCTTCCTTTCCCTGAGCTTCAACAAGTATTAATGGAGATGTAAAATCAGATTCTCCTGGCTCTATTATTTTCAGTTCTAACATCTTATTAACTTCTGATTTGAGAATTTCAATTTGTCGAGGAGACATACGATAAGGCTTAGCAACACAATTGCTCGTTCAGATTCTAATTCAATATCATGTTCAGCTAAATCGGTACATCCAGGAATATTCGAAAAAAGATTACTATATTCATATAAAAGTTCTTTGAGCTGTCCTCGTTGAATTTGAGATAATTTTGAATTTAACTGCACATCGCTGATAATTTTGGACCATCCCGATCTTTCGTTTTCAAGTTCCAAACTAGGTATGTCTTCTTCTTCGTCATGCTTTAAAGGATTAATGCACAATAAGTTAATATTTTCCTCTCGTTGGTGATAAGGTTTTAGCATATTAACATGATAAACGTGGGTTTTATCCTTCTCTGGGAATTTGACCACATAATTTGTCTCAGAGAGTTGTTGCACTATTTCTCCAGGGCCAACCCACTGAACAGATAACTTGTTAGGCCTGGATGGAGCTATGACCAAAACCAGTTCACCCAGTTGAAATTGACGCTTAACGGTCCGGCGATCATACCACAACTTCTGTTTTTGTTTGGCATCTTCCATGTGTAGGATTGCCAATTCCTGACATCTTTTCATTCTATTAATGAGTTCAAATACATAATCCACAACACTGCTTTCTACATGCTCTTCTTCTGTCAGTTTCTCGTACAATAACATCACAGGAGTCCTTAGATTTTTCCCGTGAACTAGTTCAGCTGGTGAAAACCCCGTACTGTCGTGTATAACAATCCTTAGGGCAAAGAGGGCTTGAGGAAGAATTTTCTCCCAATTTGGAATTGCCTCCAGACACAGGACACGAAGAATCCTCTTCAATGTTCTGTGCATTCTTTCCACAGGATTACTTTGTGGATGATAAACAGAACTTCTAACTACTTTAACTCCAAATCTTTCTAAAAATTCTGTAGTTAGTGCACTCATGAATGACGTGCCTTGGTCAGTCTGTAATTCTCTTGGGAACCCCATTCGGCTGAAAATCTGTAACAATGCATTTATAACAGTTGTTGAGCAAAGGTTTGCTACAGGAATGGCATCAGGATACCTTGATGACATACATAACGCCGTAATTATATATTTATTTCCTGACGGTGTCATTGGTAAAGGTCCACTTGCATCGATGTTAATCTTTGTGAAAATTTCAGTTATTACAGGAACAATTTTTAGTGGGGTCTTCTTTTTTATCTTGCGGTTTTACCACCCTTTGACATTTGTCGCATGTCTTTACAAAGTCCTCAACATCACTAAAGCATTTAGGCCAGTAAAATGTTTTGAATATGGCATCTTTCGTTTTAGTTACTCCTAGATGAGCTGCAGCCGCCTCGTGACCTATCGTCATCAAATTTTTCTATACTTTTCGGGAACAACCAAACATTTACGTTTAGTGCCATCCTTATCTTCTTTTGGAAAAATAGTAAGTTATTTTTGACAATATAATGATTTTTCTTTGAAGACCCGCTTTTAGCTTCTTCAAACAGTGTTTTTAATTCAGCACTGTTCATTTGTTCCTTTGCAAAATCTTTATGAGATAATTTTATAAGATTTGATTCAGAAATTTCAGGTTGAATTAAAGGCAAAATACCATCCAGTTCGTCCGGAGATTCTTTATTCTTTTCGTTACTTTCAGGAATAGTTTCTTCTGACATGTTAAGATCTTGTTTACTCTCTTCAGTCAATTTCTTCTGCGAACGTGTTTCAACAGCGTTCACCATATACACTTGTATTTCTTTATTTTTCTTCACTTCTTCAAACAATGCAGCAGTCTTATTTCCCAAAAGATATTTTCCTTGATCTAATGAATCTCTTAAAACAGCAGCTTTCGTAATCACATGACCAAACACACAGTCCAACTCAATTTCAGCCATCGGAAGACACACTGCGGTTTCCTCCAGAGGAGTTCGAATCCACACAGTTTCATTTATAAACATGGAAGGCTTTACGTATTTTTTACATATTAAATCGAGAGTTGCACCAGTATCTCGTAGTATAGGCATTTCAATTCCATTCACTGTTCCTAAACTTGTATATGGAGCCAATACATCAGTACCATTTCTAACAGTTTCATTAGACGCGACTGTTTCGTAATTCTTCTTTAGTTTATCACATTGTGGTCTGAGATATGAATAAGACCCGCATTCATAACATCGAAGCTGTCTTCTCTTCTCAAAGTCTTTCTCGTGATTTTTTTCATGGACAGGTTCCTTTTTTATTTGAAATTTTGACTTGAAATCTTTAGGAGTTTCCTTTGTGGTCTGGCACCACTATAATTTACACCACCTTGGAATTTGTAACTATTTTCTTAGGGATTTCTCTTCTGAAACTCTGTTTGATGCTTTTTCATATTCGTCTAATTTCTCTGCAAGTTCATAGGGAGTTTTTAACTTGATCCAATCATCAAGAAAATGCTCTCTTACTTCAGCTGGAACACGGTACTTCAATTGTTCAGTTATTAATAGATCTTTCAGTTGCTCGAAAGTTTTAACCTGCAATTCAGCTATCCATTCCGTAAAATAACTATTCAGCTCATGAGCATAATTCCTCCAAGACTTCTCTGCTGATTTTTGATGTCTGTAAAAACATTGCTTCAACTTTTCGCTGTTCAACCTGTACCTCTTCAATATAAGATCTTTTACAAAATCATAATTATTTGCCCTTTCGGTAGGTTCTCTAGCTAGCATATTAGAGAGTTCTGCTGGTAAAACCGCCAACAAGTAGGCCACCCAATCCTTCTTTGGTATTTGAGCTAATTCTGTCTTCCTTTCAAAATTAATCAAATATAAACTAATCTCATCATGTTTTTCATCAAATTTAGTTGTGATTTGTGTCAATTGAATCTTAGGTCCAATTTCAACTCTTCTTCCAGATTCATCATTTAATGGTTGATTCTGCTGCGATAATTCTAATTTTCTCAATTCTAATTCGTGTTGTCTGGCCTCTCGAGCCATTCGCTCTTCTCTTTCCCTTTCTTCTTCTTGTTTACTTCTTTTCCCTTTTTCTTCTTGTTTACTTCTTTCTTCCCTTTCTTTTTCTTCTTGTTTACTTCTTTCTCGTTCTTTCCTATCACTAATGACTCTGTCGAGAATTATCTTCACTTCCTCTTCAACATAAGATTCACTATTTAGAATCAATTTTTTTATATCTACCACCTTGCTGGACTGATCTACTTCAACCCCATTTCCTCACATACTGACAAAAGATCAGGTTTATTACCTTTAGCTAAATATGCCATGATTTAGGGACTAACAAGATCAGAATGCTTTCCAAAAAGAAAATCAAAATAAGACGAGTAAGAAACTTATTTTTCGATATATTATTTAACTAAAAGTAGTTATCGATTTTGCACTGTACCAAAATATGCACAAATATACACTTAAATTATAACGAATACATACATATTCAGCACTTTCGAATTCTATTTTTCAAAAGTTTCAAGTGATTAAAATATCTACGTAACTACAATACCAGAATAATCAAACAAGCACAAAAATAAACATTTCAATGCAAAACAATAACATACACCTTAAGTCCAAATTATTTCTTCATAAAGTCTCTTCAAAATTTAATTTGTCACTCATTAATTGTCATTTATTTTCAATTTAAAACAAACAAATGCGAGCAAATATGTTAAAAAAAATTCTATCTATAGAAATTATACAACTTCACCCTTAACTCGAAAATAATAATAGATGTTCATATTTTAAAAACAAACACATTTTTTACTAAAAATGTTTCAATGTAATGACCACTTTTAAATCAAAGAACACCATTCAAATAAAATCTACAGATTTACTTTCTTTTTTCAGAAAAACCAAACACTTCTATGCAACAAAAAAAATCTAACACAATAATGAGTGTAAAATAATTCCGCTGGTATTCTGAATCCACAGAAACAAAAATTTTACTGAACAACTTATAAAAAACAAATTCTTATATGATTCGAATAGCTACCTAATTTATGCATTTAACCTTGAGAACTTCTGAAACGTAATGAGTCAGCTTTTTTTTTTTTCTCACAGGCGTGAATAGGCGTTTACTTTTGGGCGTCACTGTAAACAGTCCTCAATCCCATATCGAGAGTCTATGATGTTGTTTTCAGCAAAAGGAGAAGCGTCATAAATATTTCGTTGACTCATCAAAAATATTTCTACTTAAATATACACTTTATACATATATTTTTTCACTGCACCTTCAAATCGTACTATAATCACAATTTTCATAAGTTATTTATCATTCACTCTTCACAAATTCTTAATATTGTGTTCATAACAATACAGATTTTTTTTTAAAAAAAAACACCGTTGAGAATCTTTTAATTTATATCTCACACACACACACACACACAGAGTTTTAAATCAGAGAATACACTAACTAAAACTAAAAAAGAACAATTTTATGTACTCAATTCAACCACAGACAAAATAAATTTTCTTCCTTTTTATAGGATAAATTTTTGTTTTTATTTAAAAACAAATCATAAATTAACAATAGCAGGGATAAGTAAAAAGCTTTAAAATAATCAAAATCCAACATTTAATACAAAAGTGAATTAAGAATGATTGCTGTATTTAATTTGTACCCATATTTTAATACAAAAATTGAGATCAAATTTAAAATACGCCTGAAGGTACTTTCAGATAGAAAAAGTACTTACCCCAACTATTTCTTTTGTTGTTAAAGACACTGTTTTTAGTTTCGTCTCATTGCTGCCACCAGTCTGTAAGATCGTCTTGTGGGTGAATTAATGAGCTCTAATTAACCGGATTTACCGTTTTATTATTTCCTTCAAACACATCACTATACTAATAATTTCATTTACAATTAAAAAATTACATCAGGAACTACAAGCAGCTTCCTCCATTTTACGTTCGAGACTCTTCTTCTTCTCTCCTTCCCGCTCAAAGACCAAAACAGTTCACAGCAGCGCCCTCTTTCTAGTCTATCGTGTGCTATGCGTCAAGCCTCCTTGTGTACTATGTGCCACGCCGTTACAACGTACAAAGCGTCAGTCATACATTGGGCCCCCTAAAATCCCGGGGTTGTGGGGTGTAAGTTACGCCACTACACACACACAATGTACATCTATACACTTCAAGACGCTCTCTTGGTATGTTATAAAGAGTCTCTGGACAATGAACGTTCAGTTGCTTTCTCTCAGCGTGATTGAAGAAGAAGCTTTAAATCACTGTGGCATTATGAATCATTTGATAGATTATGTAGACGGACAAGAAGAACCAAATTCTTTGAGAGAAGATAAAATATATGCAGGGATACAGCTTTTCAACAAATTGGGAAAGAATTTGCTTAAAATAGATACCAATTCCGAAAGGAGTATGAAATTTCAAAAAGAGTTTTGATCACGCATATCTGTGGTTGTCGTGACCTTTAGAAGTAACTGACCAACCGACCTTTCGTCGCAAAAACTTATCTCTTACTTTATGGTGCCAAAAAATAAATCAATTGAAATTGTATCTTCAAGTGACGAAAGCGGTTTTGAACTAATTCATTACAGGCAGATGCTCGCTTTGGATTACGATGAGTAGAAATGAACTATATATGTGTATTTTGAAAACTTCTCCATGTATACAATGAGAGAAACTAAATTTTTTTAAAAATGTTCCCATGCATAATTTATTTATTCATTTTGTCATGGAAGTACCTTCTCATAAATTTTGTAAATAATTTGTGTATTTTCTAAATGCGACTTTTTTATGCGGTCCCACTCAACCGCATATAAAAAATTTTCTGTAGTATTTTTTGACGAATTTATTTGTTATATGTAAGAATTTATGGAATTTTTGTATATTTTTTTGTGCGGTTATTTTTATGTGGTCCCTATCTACCGCACAAAAACAGGTTCTACTGTATATACAGTCGGACCTCTACATAACGAAGTTACTAAATCCCGGAAAAAAAGTTCGTTATATGGAAAATTCGTTATATAGACGCTCATCTTTTAATATACTTTATAAACCACATAAAACCAATTTTAAATTCATAAACACATTATATATTAAAAAGAGTAATTATTCACACCTTTTTTCAAATTAATATATATACACTGCTGGACAATTGCTAAGGACGGATAACACTATCATCCATAGCAACCACAATATGAAAGGAAGCAAAATGTAAAAAATTAGAATAAGTGCGGGATATTAGTAAGAAGAAGTATGAGTATGCAAATTTTTTTCCACGTCTGTTCATCACGTGATAGCGTTCATAAGAGCTTTAAAGGTTTTGACGCGTGTGGACAGTTGTTGTTTCAAGTCAAAGTTTTACAGGAAAAATTTAATAGACGAACTTAAAATTTTTGGCATGTCTTCCCGACATCACATAGATGATTTTATGCGTGGCCGAATTATTGGAAAGATCGAAGAAGGGCGAAAAATAACAGATGTTGCCAGGAGTTCGACATCGCTCACAGCGTTGTTTCACGGCTGTGGAAGTCATTTAAAACTACTGGAATGTGTAGCAGACGGCACAGGGGAGGTCGTGATAGAAGTACGACGCCTGCAGAAATCAGATATATCGTCCTATCAGCAAAAAGGAACCGGCGCACCACAGCTCAGCAGGTGGCAAATCAGTTTCTTGCTGCCTCAGGAAAGCAGATCTCCCGAAAAACTGTTGCCAGACGTTTGAGGGGAGGAGGACTATACGCACGCAGACCTGTTGTGTGTGTCCCATTGACCAGACAGCACCGTACTGCCCGTTTGCAATGGTGTCGTGAGCATCACAATTAGACTGAACAGGACTGGGCATGCGTACTATTCTCAGATGAGAGTAGGTTCAGTCTGTCATTGGATTGTAGACGCCAACTGATCTGGCGCGAGAGTGGTACTGCTTATCGTCCAGAAAATATCCAGGAAAAGGACCGATATCCGACATGCAGTATCATGGTGTGGGCCGGCATCATGATCAATGGCCGCACGCGCCTACATGTGGTTGTGAATGGGACTATGACGGGCCAACGATACATTGATGAAGTTCTACTTCCTCATGTTCGTCTTTTCCGTGGTGCTGTCGGTGATAAATTTGTTTTTATGGACGACAACGCAACATGTCATCGAACACTCGCTGTTCAGGATTGTCTAGACAGCGAGGGTATTCAACGTCTCGTATGGCCAGCGCGTGCTCCAGGTCTAAACCCCATTGAAAATGTGTGGGATGCTTTGGGGAGGCAAGTTGCTGGTCGAAACTATCCTCCGACAAACAAGAACACCCTCATCCGTGCACTCACAGAGGAATGTGATAAATTGCCTCAGCAGCTGCTGGATAATGTTGTGCAAAGTATGGTACGACGTGTGGAATGTTGCATCACACTCCACGGTGGACATATCCCGAACTGATACCTTTCTTTAAGGTGCATGCTGACTTTTAGATGCATTGTTCCATTTCTCCGTACGCAGATCAAATGAACATTTTTTTTATTTCAGATGTTTCACAGCTTTTGTACTTTCCAGAACAATAAATATTCTTTATTCTAATGTCTGAACAGTGTGGCAACTATATTGTATCCTACTAGGCCTCATGTCTCGCTTAATGTTATGCTACATAGCAATTTGTGATCCGTCCTTAGCAATTGTCCAGCAGTGTATATATGTTTATTTTATATATCTTACCCATCAAAAAACAAAGAAAGAAAAACTGCAAGGAAAACAAGAAAAAAGAATGTCGAAGAATTCACTGTATTTTCAATATTAAGAAATACTAAAATTAATGAATTTTAAGGACATTTTATAATTTAAGGCATATAAGTAATATTAAACATATACATTATTTTATAATTAGAACGCGGGGACATGTGATAATTCCACTGAGGGTGAAAGAGGATATCGACGATGTTTCTGGTGAACTGGGCAATGGGGGTTAAAGGTTGCACTTCTTGGATGAAACGTCCAGAGTTCTATTGCTCTCGGTGAGTTAGGATCTAATAAAACCAGTTCAAGATTTATGACCACCATTAAAAGTGTTAAAGAGAGAATAAATTGAAATTTTTTCAGAATTACTTTAAAAAAAAAGGAAAAGCAAAATTTGAATCACAAAATAAAAAGTTCGTTATATAGGAAGTGTACTTCGCTATAGAGAGGTTATTTTACGAAGAAAATCGGGAAATGTTCAAGGTACCAGGGAAAAAGTTCGCTATATAGAAAAGTTTGCAATATAGAGGTTCGTTATATAGAGGTTCGATTGTATGTAGTTAATATTCTCTACTATAGAGACATAAATCATTAGAACACTAAAGATGAAACCTACAAAAACAGAATAGAACAGGCAAGATTAAAAAGATAGTAGAGTATATAAAAAGTATTAGAATTTAAAAAATATGGATGCTGCAGTATTATGAACATTGCTGACTTAAGACAGCTTATATATATATTACTCTTATATATTCATATGACAGTTGGGGTAAACTTCAGTACAACTCACATAAGTACTTTGGCTTCGACTGCCACTCACTCCAACCACGCGGAGGAATGGCACTCTCTCACGATCGACGCTTGGAATAGGACCCCTCTAGTCATGGCTTGGGGTACAGAACGATTCGTTGAACCCTTGGAATAAACTATCATATGATAAACGGTGAACTTTTCATTTTTTATATCAATCACAAACGCTTTACCTTAGAAGTACTCCAAGTCATGTTATATATATATACACAAAAGTGCCACTGAATTAGGCAAATTGTCTAGCATTTCGCATCATTTATGCGCAAGTGTGTGTGCTGTGGTAACTGCCAGTATGGGTAAAGTGCCTTCGATCACGGACAAATCGTAGGTGCGCGATGCATGGGCCATTGAATTTCCGAAATCGTTAGACAGCTAGGAATTTCAAGGTCGGCAGTGTCAAGAGTATGCCAAGAATACATGGATGGTGGATAAAAAAAACTAGCGATCGGGCAAATTGCAAAGGACAATTAGCCTTGACAGTGCACGGTGAGAGACGGCTCTATCTTGTTGTACGTATCCAGCAAAGTCAAACATTAGCTCAAATTACTACCCAACTGAATGACGGTGCCAGTCGTACAGTCAGTAAACGGACTGTGCAACTCTCGTTTCACCTTATGGGCTTTGGGAGCCGTCGACTGACGAGATTACCATTACTCAATGCTCGCCATTAGGCTGCACGTCTTGACTGGGTAAGAGTGCTCAGAGACTGGAGTTTAGGGAACTGGAAACGAGTAGCATGGAGTGATGATTCTCCATTCTGACTACTTAACGCCGACGGGAGGCTGAGAATATGGCATCAGGATCATGAAGCCATGTATATCCTGCATGCCAGGTTGGAACTGTTCAAGGGCATGGGGGCTTGTTCATGGTCTAGGGTGTTTTTTTCTTGGTTCTGTTTGGGACTTTTGGGGCGTGTACTAACCTTCCTCAATGCAATTCTGTATGTAGAGTAACTGGGTGATCCCCTCTATCCAGTTATGCTGTTCTGTTATCCGCATGGTAATGGAGTTTTCCAGCAAGACAACTGCTTCTTTCACAAGTCCCATTTGGCTACTGGCTGGTTTGATGAGCATTCCTCTGACTTTTTTATCATAAATTGGTTCCCTAGAAGCCCAGACTTAAATCATATTAAGCAACTTAGGGATGTTTGGGAGTAAGGCGTGAAATATTGTATGTTACTGTGATTGAACCCTTTGTTATCAATGGTGCGGAAATCTAGGGGGGGGAGGAAGGGCTTATTCACCTCTTGCCATATACAAAAACTAAACTCGAATTTCTTTTTTAAAAAATCACGAAAGGCTATAGAATTTTACCAACAAACTTCTACAAATCATATTTGGTGCACCCTCAATTCACCTTTCAGTTGAACATTTTCTTAAACATCAAACTTGGAAACTTCAAAACCCTGAATTTAATATTATTGACTGTCATTTTTCCTTGAAAATTTTATTTCCCTCCACTCTGTGGAAGCATTTAACAGAGTTATTAATTCTAACCAATTTCTCACGGCCCTAATGAGAGGGAAGTGTACATAGCCGGATCCGAAATCGAAACTGGGTTTGCGGGGTCCCTTTTTGAGACCTATACTTTCAAATGAAAACCCTGCAATACTGTTCTTCAGGTGGAGGTATCAGTAATCGGATTCTCCGTCCTACGAGTTGTTTAAATCAATATTTAAGCTGAGAGTTTATCATCCATTTTTTTCCTTGAACGTCCTAACAATAAATAAATCCGTGTATGTTAATTTAATAAAAAGTAAACTCTATGTATCAGGATTTTTTTTTTTTTTTTTTTGTATTTTCTGGTTTAAGGCTCATAACAATATTTTTTTATTGATATTGCAGATTATTATGATAAAGTCACTACTATATTAAATTATGTAGATGGGGGTGTTCCCCCTCTCTCCCTCATATGTCATCAAAATCTTTCAAAATAAATGAACTGAGGACTGGGTGAGTTGGTGATCAAACTCTCTAACACTAGATTATGAGTCAAATCCTTTTTACCCAAACCCAACTTGGACATAAATCCTCATTCAAGTTACGCAACGGCGTAATGGAGGATATTTGGGTCTCCCAGAGCAAAGTCAAGTTTTGGTCCCCCTAGTTGGGTTTTTCAAAGGACAGGTATTTGACGGCAGTCAGGCTTTGCCCCCCCACGATGCGGGGATTTACATTACGCCACTGAAGTTACGCTACACATTTCCTATCCAACCATGTCTAATTTGTTTCTTATTAGCAAAATTTTTAATTAAAAACTGTTCTGAATATAGGTTCTGTTGGAGACGCTGACCTTTACGTGTACTCATGTCCTCTGACTAAATAATTTCTTTTAGACTTCCAATCTGAAAATGCTAAAAAAATTGGTTCCAATTCTATCATTCATTCTAAATTAAAATCCTGTATTAGGATTGCCTCTGCAATCCCTTAGATGAAATTGGATTGCACTGAGGTGAAGCTTTTCTTAATGATAAAGTTAGGCTTTCTAAAATGATTTTTCCTTTCTGGTGTAGGGATTCATTTGTATGATAGAAGAAAAATTCAATATAAGGTTTTAACATTAAGTAGTGGAGTCACTTCAATAGACCAGATTTTTGTAGACAAATTTGGCTCCATTTTGGTGCTGCGACTGTGTGCTTTGGTTGGAATATTATTCTTTCCTTTTTTTACCTTTATTCATTTTTTATTCGAGTGTACTCTTCTGGAATGGTGTCATTTTGTTAATTCTTTTTTTGAACTGCATGCAGGAAAATTCCTTTTCAACTGATAAAAAAAAGATTTGTGGCTGAATGCGGGGGTGCTACTTTATAGTTAATTAATGCACACGCATTTTTATCACCTTTTTTCTTTAATAAAGACAATTAAAACACTCTACCCAGAATTAGTTAATTGTGCGGTTAATATACGTACTTCTGAATCACAATTAAAATGATTTGAAAAAACCGAAATCAAATGTTAATACATTTCCTAATACCTTAGTCTAGCCTCTTTAGCTTGTATTATTTAATAAAATGTCAATTAGGATTATGTTGCTTAATAGAGTTTTCAATGATCACATATTCCACAGCTTTTTCAAGTAGGTAAAAGAATTCCGCTCGACCTTTCAACACTAGTAGACGTGGCCGTTGCTCATTAACGCCACGCTCTGAAGCAGCATACTTTGGAGCCCCCGTTCAGCTGCGCTGCCACACTCCTTCCCCACACCAACAACAAGACTTTGGGCGCTTACATCAGCCTCTTGATTCGGTGGATCTTCAGTGGTTTTGAACCCCAGCATTGAGCTGGTGACCATGACGGCCATCCGAGTCTGTGTGTTGGATGTTATTCATAACAATAACTTTATTTTATAAGAAAATTCTTCATTCACTTTTCAAAACATTGAAGCATTCAAAGCAATCAGAGTTTTCCAATAGAATAAAAGGGCTTTCATTTCCATAAGCTATGAAACAATTCATAAAATCTCTTCTCAATGGAAAAAATTATTTAAATTGAAACTATACTTTATTCATTCATTTTTGAAATAACAAACAGATTTATAAAAAACCATTCGAGAGACTCATTCTCTTATTAATTATCATTATCCTTATTATTCTTATTGATCGAAGCTTATAAAAAGATCACAAGTTACTATTTTTTCATATTTAAGAAATAGATTGAATCATATGTTCTTCAAATAATTTCGTGTTCGTATCAAGTTTTTTGATATACATATACCACGTGAGAATAAATTCATCTTCAAAAATAGAAATTCTTCATTTATTCTAGGACACGAACAACAACAAAAAATCGACCCATTAAATTTTTTTCAATTGATAAATATTGATTCATGTAACACATTTAGAACATAGAGATAATATTGAGAAGAAGGTATTTTTCATTTCAAGATATTTTTAGACATTCTTCAATATCATTCACTATAAATTAAATAATTATTAATTAAGTAGATTATTTTCCAAATTAAGTTAATATTGAGAATTATAATTAAGTGGAAAATAGTTTCTAAACTGAATTAAAACACACACACACAAGTGAATATAAAAAAAAATTAAGTCAGTTCCTACTTAGGTCAACAACGAAAAATATTTTATTTTAGTTTATTTTTATTAAATAGTTACAATTAATATAAATATGTATATACATATGACAAAATCACAATATTAAGAGACAAAATAGAAAGCGATTTTCCTTGCAATTTTTCATTTTCCTTTCTATATAGGGTGTTGTGCTGTTTTTTGTCTGTTTGTGTGTTACTATTTATTCCTTCATTAAATTTAATTATTCTAATACAATAGTATAGTAAAAAAGAAATCACATTCTCAGAAATTAGTCCATCCCAGGTGGGATTCCAACTCACGACCTTTGGATTAGAAGTTCAACGCGCTGTCCATTGCGCTATTGATACACAACAAACGACTTTCCTTTCTATATATGCTGTTGGACTTTTATTTTTGTTTGTTTCTATTTATTCATTTTTTAATTTAATTAATGAATTCATATTTGAAAAACCTGTATTAAAACATCAAATTCCAAGCTTAAAAAATTAATTGGAACTTGAATGGATGAATCGAAAGTATTTTATTATTATAAAGTATTATATATATATAGGAGAGAGTAGGAATTGTGTGTGTGTGAAAACTAAACATGAATTTCGTTACCAAAGCGGTGTGCGGGGTGTATGCCAGGAAAGAAAGAAGCGAAGGAGAGGTTGTTCGAAGGTAGTTAAGATGAAGGAGTTGAAAAATATAAGGCTGTTATTAAATTAGACTTAATTTCAATAGAGTATCATTCCAAGCTTATTTCCTTACTAATCTCTTGGGGGGATTGGATGACCTTGAAAAGGAATATTGCTATTGAAGTTGAGGCAAATGTACGAAAGCCCGAATTAAACACATTTCGAGACAGACAAATATTTGGATTTTCATGACAATTTGCAATTCATATATTGCAATTCATATATAAAATAGATTTCAAACTATTCTATAAATAATTAATTTTTCTTTTGAACTTGTAAAAGGATAGCTCAGTTAGCATGACGATAGAGGAGAAAACAGATTTGATATCAGAAAAAAAATCTGTCAACTTGGATAAAAATGAGCGTTAGGATAAAATAAGTGATTCTCTACAGGACAGTGAAACCGGAAAAAATATTAATGCTTAAGTTGCTTTCCATCTGAAAAAATATTCCGCTTCCGGGTCCTATATTTTTGAACATTGACTGAAGACAGCCTTAAGTGTGTGGCCTTGCACTCTTCAGATCCTCGAAGGCTTTCTAGTGACGTCATTTTGAACCAGGGTCAAGTGACGATACTTGAGTTGTTACCCCCTCTCCTTTCACACCACACCTACGGGAGGACCTCGACATATTTCACGTGCCCCCTCTGTACGGCGGGCTCGAATTGTTGACACGCCGACCAGTGGTGTAACGTACACCCCCGCATCGCGGGGGGGGGCAGGGTTCTAAAGGGGATTTTCAGAAGTGTTAAAGTAAAGAAAGGCACACATTTTCATGAACGTTCATAGCTTAGAAAAATAGAATAATAAAATTTCGTTTTACTTAGCCTTTTTTGTATAAGCAAGCAAACAATCTTACACAAGGAGGTCGTTATCAAAATGAGAAATCCAGTGAACATGATGATGCTGTAACCAATTCTAAAAAGAGATTGAAAAACTGCATTGAATATAAAATTCACTAAGAATAAAAACAAGTGACAAATTGAAATACATTTATAGGCAAAAAATGTTTCAATCTTATTCTAAACATCTGATTTCTGTTTAAAAAAATACTAAGCAGATTTTACTTAGTAGTGCCATAAGTTATGATACAAAATTTGGGAATGTACTTGAAACGCAGCAGATAATTTTAAATTTCGTCGTTGTTTTCAAAAGAATGAAGTATTTCATGCCAGAATCCCTCATAGCTTTAACATATCGAACAGAAAATTGCAAGAGGTTCATCCAAAAGATAGCCCGTCGAAAATTGTTTAGATATCCAAAGGTTAATGTTTTTTTATTTCAGAATAAAACTAAGTTTTGAAGGGAGAGGTTGTTATAAATCTCTCTTTATTTGAATGTTTTTTAATGATTTTATTATGCACACTTGGTAGTAAGAAATTGATCTTTTTTCAAAATAAATACTTTTATTGTTTCTGGTACTTACAGTATATAAACTTTGTCTTTCACACTACATCATTTGGCCACATTTGCATAGTTTGTTTGTGGTTAGTAGCTAATTATAACACCATAATTTTAATTAAATAGACGGATATGGCATTTTTAAGTATAAAAATAATTATAACTACTGTACTGTATTTTCTGGAGTGAGTGAATATTAACGTCGCACTGCTCAGCTACACGAGAGCTTTTGGCAACGGACCACGTAATTTTGAACCATGATCAAGTGACGTGGACGACACCTGAGTTGGCACCCCTTCTTCTAACTACCACACCACACCAACTTAGAAGGAATATTCTATCAATACATAGAAGGAATATTTTTTGAAATCCAATTCTCCAAGATATATGGCAGCACGGGTTCTATGATGAGTATTTTAGCGGGGAAGGCGAACAGTTTTGCAGCAGATTTGCGTTTTCAGTTGACGGCGTTTTCAGCGGATTGCAAAGATTATTATTTTTGTCCCGAAAAAATGGTTTATGTCAAAATTTATATGTCTAACGCTTTTGTATGTTAATGAAGATCTTAGAAAACGACTTGAATAAGTGAACGTTGTATATATAATTAATTTTACGGTGGAATATCTATAATTGATTTATTATCTCTGACATATTAAATTTCCCAAAGTGGAGTATTTCGTTTATGTATATCCCTTAATTTTGAATGCAGTGATAAAAAAAAAGTGTTGCATGAGAAAACTGCATTAAATCATAATGTGATAGATAAAGCATTGAAGTGCATCGCGTCCCTACACGGCGGCTCTTACAAAGCTCTAATAAAACTCGAGCTATGAAAGCAGCTAGACATTTGCCAATTTGACTATAGTTATTTCGCTGTGTTTTTCATTGAATCTCCATTATAGCCATTATAATTTATAAAAAAGAGTTGCTGGCGAATATTACAATCTTAAAATAAAATAAATACAACAGAAAGTAATATTAATGTATTATACTTTGAGATATAAATTATTTACACTATTTTAAGCGTTCATTACGCAACACTTTTAACAATGTGTTACTTTTGCTGAGCAGAGATCAGCTTAGGGAAGTATTTTGAAAAATCGACCCTCAAGAGTGTTACGAGGAATTATAAATAAAATAATCCTTTTTATCAGCTATTAGATCTACATACTTAAAATTTAACAAAGGTGTTTTTCTTTCTTTCTTTTTTTTGTTTAGCTGAGATATGCAAAAAGCTTTTTTTGTTTAATTTGCAATTCATATTCTTGGCCGTGTAGGGGAGAAATGCACTTTAATACTTCATCCAACCGCATTATGATTTACTGCAGTTTTTTTCATACAATATTTTCTTTGGATCACTACATGTACAAATTAAGGGATATACATAAACAAAAAACTCCACTTTTGAAAATTTAATCCGTTAGAGCTAATAAATTAATTAAAGATATTCCCCTGCAAAATTAATTATGTACACCGTTCACTTAAATTAAGTAGTCAAATCATTTTCCAAGGTCTTCTCATTAACAGACAAAACCATAAGACACTTAAATTTTGACATTAACTATTTTTTTGCGACAAAAATAATAATCTTTGCAATCCGCTGAAAACGCAATAT
Source organism: Trichonephila clavipes (assembly GCA_019973935.1). Classification (NCBI taxonomy): domain Eukaryota; kingdom Metazoa; phylum Arthropoda; class Arachnida; order Araneae; family Nephilidae; genus Trichonephila; species Trichonephila clavipes. The sequence goes on along the minus strand of BMAU01001462.1, from coordinate 101,551 downwards.
CTGCTACAAAACTGTTCGCATTCCGCACTAAAATACTCATCATAGAACCAGTGCTGCCATATATCTTGGAAGAGTGGATTTCAAAGAATATTACAGCTAAGTATTTGTAGAATATTCCTGCTAAGTTGGTGCGGTGTGATAGTTAGGAGAAGGGGGTGCCAGCTCAAGTGTCGTTCCCGTCTCTTGACCATTGTTCAAAATTACGTGGTCCGTCTCCAAAAGCCCTCGTGTAGCTGAACAGTGCGACGTTAATATTCACTCACTCACTCACTGCAAAAAATACAGTGCAGTAGTTATAATTAGTTTTATACTTAAAAATGGAATATCTGCATATTCAATTAAAATTACAGCGTTATAATTAACTACTAACCACACAAAAATCTTGTCCAAATGATGTAGTGTGAAAGAGAAAGTTTATTTACTTTAAGTACCAGAAGCGATAAAAGTAGTTATTTTGAAAATAGATCAACTTCTTACTACCAAATGTGCATAATAAAATCATAAAAAATACATTAAAATAAAGAGAGATTTATATAACAACCTCTCCCTTCAAAACTTAGTTTTATTCTGAAATAAAAAAAATAGGCATTATTTTGATCACAGGAATTAATTAGAAGCGAGCCCCTTGCGTAGCCAAAACAAAAAGTTTTTCACAAACAAAAGATAGATATATGCTGACGTGGGCTTTTTTGCTTGCAGATGGCAGAATTTTTTCCTTCTTACTTGACAAATATCGTTATATTTTTTGTGACACTTTTTACAAATTTTTATAAATTATAGTCTATGGTATAAATTATAGCCTATGTGTTTTTCTGATGTATAAGCTATATTACTGTAAAGTTTCATTAAAATCCATTCCGTTTTTGCGTGAAAGAGTACCACACACAAACATCCAAACAAAATGTAACGTTTATAATATTAGTAAGGATTAAAAAAAAATTCGTAAAAATAATTATTCGAAAATTTATTCTCAAATTTAATTTATGAATTTTAAAAATGGAGGGGTATTTTTCAGCTAATGCATTTATTTCATGAATTCACGAACAAAAGTATTACATTTTTGATAAGGGCAAGGTCTAAAGAAAAAGCTTTTTTTTTTAAATTTATTTTTTTAAACCAAATCTTTAAGGAATACTATTTTAAATGTGGTTTTTCAAATATTTCTTAGGATTGCTTCTTCAGTTGACTTCATTCACAATTTTTATCCCATAAATTTAGAAAATGATTTACATACGAAGCAGAAGTACAAATCAAACTTTGGTTGCAATTTTACATTTGTTCAAATTTTCTTAAATTTTGAAATTCTAAATAATTTGCAACGAAAATTGTTAACACAACTTTGATATCCCGTCAATTGAAAATTCTCTCACAATGTCTTAAAAGTATTAATTTTTTATTGCTTTCCCAAATGTATTTTCCCGTCTTGGAAAAAAACGAATCAATAGTTGGAGAATTTACTAACGTCATTCGAGAGAGCTTTGCTACCAGCCTAATGAGTCAAACGACGTAGATTGCTAGTTCTTTTGACCTTTTTCAAGGTCTTTAGGTATTACGGTCTACCCGCTCATTGCTGCATCTAGTCTTTGCATTCACTTAAGATACATTTTCAAGGCCGAAGTTACAGGTTTGTGGTTTTTGAATTCGATAGCCAATCGAATTGGATTAGTGCGTTCGACAAGTTGATGAATGACTTATGAAACCTATTTAAGATATTACGTCCTTATACATCTATAATCGATGCTGCAATCAATACAAGTTTTTATTTTGCTTACAGTTGGTGGCCGAAAAATCATTTCGAATATTTAAGGTTAAGAATGAGCCTCTTGATCTATGCTTAAAAATATTTGTACTTGATTGTTTTGTATGAATTTCAAGGGTCACACACACACAAAATATAACTAATGGGAAAAGATAAAAATTAATCAAAATTTTTTTTGAGAGTGAATTCTGTCTACGTGACGGGAGCGAATCGAAAAAAAAATTTATTCGTATGGAAACAACTTGAGTAAGGATTCTTAAAACAATTAATGAAATATTATATATTTAAGCCTTCACACATTCTAGACTTTTCAAATCTAATGTAGTTTTTTATAAAAGTAAATGGTTTCCAATTGATTATTATTCAAATAATTCAAGTTGTTTATTATTTCTTCATTCAGTGTGCATGTATGTACTATGATTAGGAATGGAATTTTGTGTGGAATTCATACAACAAAGCTACTTACTTGTTACTAATGGGTCCAATGAAAGGATTTGCAAATGCTTGCACTAAGGGCTTCGATGCAAACATGAGACTAACTTCAAAGTTTTCATCAACTAAATCTTGATGTCTTGTGATTGTTGCACTCTTGATCTTTTCGGGTTGTGAAGTGGATGAAACCAGATCGGTCTTTTCCCCGGATGGTGAATGAGTAAATTTCCAAAAGACGTCGTTTGGGACTACAGTGAAACCTGGCAAGTCTCGATTTTCAATGGGCCGTTGAAAATAAGAAAGGAAATACGGCGCATTTTCATCATTGAGAGGAACATCAGGGATAGGAAGAGCATCCTTTGAAATGGGGGCTTCAGGTATCGTGATAGTGCCGACAGGATGATGACGCAGATGATACAAGAAGGATGGAATAATAGGCACTGAAATGAGAGAAATAATTCATTCGAATGGACTCTAGGAAACCGTACCTGCTCAACTGACACAAGCAGGGAGATTCAAAACTTTGTTAATTTTTATTTCTCTTTTTAATTACTTTGCAAATGACATTTGAGCTCCAATGGAACTCACCACCTTAGAAGTTCTTAGAGTATTTTTTAGTGTAATATCAATTTTATAATATAAAAGGTTTTTATATTGCAGAGCACAATATGGGGTTAACGATTCCAATTTCTTAACAGAACTAAACCAGACAAATTTCGTGATGACAAAAACAACAAAGATATCTCACCCACGGCTAAACTAATGATAATTTTAATATTTAAAAAAATCATTAATTTGTACAAAATGGACATGGAATGCGAAGTCAAGTTTCGGTGGAACCAGAGATTAATGTACTTTTCAAGATTACACATTGTAAAAAAAGACATTATTTAACAAAGATTTGAGAATATGAAGTTATCTAATAATTCTAGATTAAGTTCAATGGAATTCCTGTATATTTTGGCTTACAATTGTAACAAAAACCATAATCTTAAGCCCAATAAGATTATTCCTAATTTTATTATTGTTCTACTTGGCATTGTCAATGCAACATTGAAGGGATCTACATGTAATACTACCCAAAATGAAAATAGATAGCTGATCCATTTTTAGCACACACAAAACATGTGATAATTTGCATGCATTCGATGATGAGAAAATGCAGTGTCCCACTTGAAAGCTACACTGTGACCGCGGTAGCCAAGTGGTCAAGGTATTGGATCGTGACGATCATGTCACGAGTTGGAGAAAGATCCGCCGTGTAGGGAGAGATGCACGTGAAATCTGTCGAGAGCTCAAACGTCCTCCCTTTGGTGTGCTATGGTAGTTAGGAGAGGAGGGGAGGGTGCCAGGTCAGGTGTCGTCACTTGACCATGGTTCCAAATGACGAGGTCCATCCAAAAGCCCTTGAGTAGCTCGAACATTGCGACGTTAATATTCACTCCAAGCTACACTATTAGAAGAAGGATTAGGTCCTCATCATTTGGGTCAAATGATCCATTCCCAACAGTAAATAAACGTCAGGCCTTTGAGTCTCGACAGACTTCAGTTGCTTTACAAGGCGAGAATTCGACTAAACTTGACCCCTTTCAGGTTCGCTTGATTTCTGGATTATGTGCCTATTTTCAAACATACATATCTTTTGAAACATAATAGCACCAATCGCATTCAAAGTTTCTTAAAAATTAATGGAAAGAAATCTATTGAAAAAAAATGAGTGGTTTACCTGTAAAGTTGGCTTTCTGTGGGGCAGAAATCATTAGACTTTGGAATCGATTCACACAAACTATAAATATAAAGCTTAGAATATCTAGCTTTTATCTTGAAATACGAATTTTATGTACATCTTTTACATTTACATAAACGATTATGAAATTATTAATCAAAATTTGATCGTGTATCACAGGGGTCGGCAACCTACGGCACACGGTACAATTCTCAGTGACACTCTACAAATTTGTCAATTTTTGAGTGGATGGAAGCTGTAATGGACCTTACTTCTTCAGAATTATGGACACTTACAGAATTACGAAAAATCGGAGAGATAACTCTAAAGGTAAATTTGCACGGATTTTGTAAATTACTGAATGGCATTGCTGGAGAAATTTAATTGTTTTAAGAGAGAACATTGCATGAACTCTGCTTTCGCTTTGAGTTGAACATATCTAAGTAAAAAGTCTTTCCTCATGAAAAATATTTCGAGTCTGCAAAGAAATTGTTTAACAACTGAAGCCCAAAAACGTGTCAAATGGAAACTAACTAATTCCCCTGGTGTTGCAATATAAAAGAGTGATACAAACATTATAGATTCGCATTAAGTGTTTAAAATTTTTATTTAACTTTAATGAAGGGAAATACTTATACCTTATGTAGTCTGTTTCTTATTTTAATAAATATGTTTAAAAATACCAAATATGTGCACAATTTAAATTTATTTTTCCTTGAAGAAATAATTTTATGTTATACTGTTTATTTCTATGTTAAGTGAATGACAAACTGTATTATTGATGCATGCATTTGGGTGGGAATTTCAAAAATGTCCTATGTGGCACGCTGAATCAGAATTGCTTTTTCACACCTCTGGTGTTTCATAAATTCTTGTAAAGTCTTCTTACCGTGACTGTCTCTCTTTGAGTAGTAAATGTCGTGTTGGATTACTTTTCGTCTCGGTTGGAGTCAACAAAGTGTTTTTCAGACAAGCGTGAAAAGGCGTCCGCTTTTTGCACAAAACTCCACCGAGTAGTACTTTTCAATTGTTCCAAGGAATAAAAAGCATTCGTGAAATAATTCGGGAAGGACCGACTGTAGAGTGTAAATTTTCACAGTGCCCGAGCTACACTCGGGATGAGCCAGGATGGTACGTTTCACTTGCTCCAGCTCAGCTCGGGAAAATCCAGTAAGGGGTTACAGGATATCAAAGTTCTACCGCTGAAAGTTAATTTGACACGACTCGATAAAAATGCAGATTTTTAATTTTTCCCAATTGCTAATTCATTAACGGGCACAAAACTAAAATACTCTTTTCTGTGATGAAGTACTTGATCAATGTCATCCTCTATAAGCATTATTTAGTCACAAAAAATATCTGATCAGTAGTTTTTTCCTGGGGGGTGGCTAGACGTTAGAGCCACTGCGCACTTAAGACATTGAGCTTACTTTTCAGGACAGAAATAATGTGAATCCTATTACAATAAACATTCTTATGAAAAATTAACATTTATGCTAATAACTATTTCAACAACAATTAAATACAAAGTATAAATGTAATAAAATAATAATAGAATATTTGTACAATAATATATATGTGGCATGCAGCCAAAAGCAAAACACAGTCTTCGCGCGCAGGCGCATCAAAGTAAAAGCAGAACTGAAACTGAAAAAAAACAGAGACTCTTGAGAAAAAACTTAGAATTAGGGAGAAGCAAAAAAAGGAGAACGCGAGAGGTGCGCGAGCAGGCGTTACCTTCTGAATATCATCGTCAAACTTATCTGTAAAAACTACCTTTTTAATTAATTTTTGTTTAATGTTAAAATAAAATAGAAGATAGACCAACGTCTTGGACCCCTTGTTGTCTCCCACAAATTATGGGGGCTCGGCCGGGATCGAGAAAATTTCGATTTTGAACCAAAGTCTGGACAATGAACAACAGCGTCCGTGAAGGAGACGCTCCGCCATTTTTCGGAAACTTCGTTCAACCTGTGTAGAGGTTGGATTTTTCAACTTCATTCCGCCTGTGTAGAGGTCGGAACAAATAACAAAATAACCTGTGTAGAGGTGAATTTTGCAACGAGCCATCGACAAATATTCCGCCTGTGTAGAGGTTGGAAAACCCATCGACGAAAATCCCGCCTGTGTAGAGGTTGGAACTAATTCAGTGTGAATAATCCGCCTGTGTAGAGGCCGGAACCACAATTTCAACTATATTACCTGCGAAGAGGTGACATCAGTGGAATCAACGTTTTATTGGATACATCGTACGTGCGAGCAACAAGGGAGCCAGAAAAAAAAAAGGTAGGATCTTTCCAAATTTTTATAAAATGTATAAAAACGCTCTTAAAGAGGATCTTATAAGAGTTGTTAAAGAGCTAGACGGTATTGTCGAAAGTACTGACACTATAGTTAAACTAAAGACTAAAATTGAGAACAGTAGTACATTTGAAAGTGATCCAGATTTCGTTAAAACTTTAATTCAAAACTGTATAGATGAGAGAGTATCGCAAAACGAAAGAGAGGTAACTTCAGAACAAAAAATTGAGCTCGCGAAACTTCAGTTAGCAAAATTAGAAAAAGAAATCGAACTACAATTGGCTATAAATAAAGCATTAAGTTTAAATCCTGCAGCTAAAGTCGAAGAAAAACAGTTCGAAACTAACATAGAAAATATGATAAAAAGTATAAAAACTTTTTATCTCTTCCTGTTCCCACCAGATCTGAAAATTTTAATCTGTTCTTCCAATCATTAGAACGCGCATTTTTAACCAAGAAAATAAATGACGAATATAAATCTGAAATTTTAATAAATCTTCTGGGCGAAAGAGCTCATAACGTCTTACTGTATATTAAAGAAGAGGAATTAAATGACTATGAAAAACTAAAATCTATAGTACTCAGAGAATTCCAATTAACCCCTCGCGAGTGTTTAAACTCATTTAAAAATGCTGTAAAATCATCAGGCGAGACATACATCCAATTTGCTGCAAGATTGACGGCAAACTTCCAATATTATTGTTCGTTAAGAAAAGTTAATTCCTTTGAATCTCTATGTGATCTTATAATTTCTGATAAATTATTTGAAACTTTAAATAAGGAAACTGCAACTCATATTGGCATTCGAGAAGCAGAAGATTGGTTTAGGCCTATTGATTTAGCTAAAGAGTGTGATATTTATATTTCATCTAGAAGCGGATCACATAAAGAAATTCCTATTACTTATGGATATACCCAAGGCCCCTTTAAAAAAAGATCACAAAACTTTAAACCAAAGATTAAAGAGAACTATCCCCAATATCTTGAAAGAGAAAATAAAAATTGCTATATATGCGGTGATTCATCTCATTACGCAAGAGACTGTAAGAAGCGTTTTAAATCTAAAGAGTCTAACAGCCACATCCGTAATAAAATAAACGTGAATACTTTGAAAGTCGAGAGCGAAAAACAAAATAGCGGTGAGATCGCAAATCTTCAATACGTAAGCATTTTTGTAGAAAATCAGCCCGTAACAGCTTTGATTGATTCAGGTTGCCAGATCCCAGTTTTAAATTCCTCACTAATTAGAGTGCAAACACCTTCCGAAGAGATCATAACATTAAGTTCATGTTTTGGCGAACAGCGTATGGTAGAAGTTAAACCCATAAATATTTCTCTTAATCAACAGTCTCCTAGCCTAAGTGTGCGAATGGCAATATCACCGACCTTGACCGAAGAATTTATTATACATCCCAGTGTATATTCTGAAATAGAGAAACTAGGCCACGCAAAGAGCGATGTTTTATTAAGTGAAAGTGAATCCTCTTTGAGTGTAGATTATGGTGTTTCTTTTCCAAATGTTTCTGTTTCAAGTGTGATAGAAAACTCTAGTTATGATTTGCCATATGTTAAGAACTTTAATACTAGAAATGATTCGAGTTCTCTAATTAAAGATTATAAATGCAATAACATTAAGAGTACTAAGTTAAAATTGAGTATTGTAAGAGAAAAATGTTCTGATATAGTATTGTGTAAGAAAGCCAATGGTGCCATGAAAACGAGTTCCGTGGAATTCATCTCCCGCTCACCTACCCCTTCACCAATGGAACGTAAATATAGACGGTTTGTGTTGCTCCGGAAAATTTTTGAGCCTTGGCAGTGGAAGCGAAGGAAAAAGAGAAATCGTTTTGAACAGACGTCTAGAACTCTACAGAGGAAAATATCGATGCGTTCAACCAAAGATCAACTTGTTGAAAAAGATGTTCTTATGCCGGTGAAACACAATGTTTTCCTGTGGAACCTTCCGGATGTCGAAGAGGTGCCTTCACATGATGGAGAAACTGTCTAGTTCAACAAAATTTTGATATGTTTAATCTCTATATATTTGTCGTATAGTCCTTGTCTGTTCCGTTTTTTTTTTGTATGTTTCAGATTCTCCTCTGGTCTCCATGGAAATACCGCTGCGGACAGCGTACGGTCAGGCTGGCCGTTGTGGCATGCAGCCAAAAGCAAAACACAGTCTTCGCGCGCAGGCGCATCAAAGTAAAAGCAGAACTGAAACTGAAAAAAAACAGAGACTCTTGAGAAAAAACTTAGAATTAGGGAGAAGCAAAAAAAGGAGAACGCGAGAGGTGCGCGAGCAGGCGTTACCTTCTGAATATCATCGTCAAACTTATCTGTAAAAACTACCTTTTTAATTAATTTTTGTTTAATGTTAAAATAAAATAGAAGATAGACCAACGTCTTGGACCCCTTGTTGTCTCCCACATATATATATATATACTTACTTACTAAAACATACATTAAAATTGGTATATGTCCACATTTTATATTTTATTTAATTTTGGTATTTTATATAGTTTGTCAAAATTATCGCTGCCCTTCTTCGGATGTAAAGAATTATAATTAATATGCAAATGTGAAAGAATGTATGCGTAACGTATCACTGACATTTGTTGAAATATGTATTCATCAAGCAAATCAGGAGAATTTGACCAGTAGTCCCTATAGCTAGGCAAGCGCTTGATTCCCATAATCTTCATCATCATTATCACTGTTATTAGAGGCTGCTGGCAAGATCTGATGGCAATTCTTAAATAAAGCAAGATCCTCTTGAACAGATAAGTTTTTTTCTAGATATTGTTACACAAATGTGCTCAATTTCTACTTTACGTTGATAATAATAATAATGAAAATCAATGTACAATAATCTTATAAAACGAAAATGCTAATTAAAAATATATACACATTTACAAGTAAAAAGTATTCAAAGTATTTTATGCGCCTCAATAATATGCAAACGTTTTCTCTGAACAGAAAAGCTATAATGAAAAATTTTCGAACCTAAGAATCTCGTACCACATATTGTCAGCAAAGATTGTTTATATTTCCGATCCCCAACATTCTCACGTGATTCTAAGAGCTCTCTCTCAAGTAAAGGAAGAGCGAAAATTTCAAGGTCATTTTTCTGTTTTATGTGGACAGTGTGGATAGAGCCTCTATCCACATATAAAGCTTTCCAAAAACCTAAATAAAAACTTTTTTTTAATTGCACATTTTCTCAATTCATTCAGATGAGAGTAAAGTATACTTAAGACATGTTGAATTTTTTTTCACTGATCAGAAGTTTTATTTATAGTAATGAAAATACAATTTGTAGACTTACACCAAGAAAACTGCTTTTAACTATTCATCAGAGAACAGGAAATGGAAAAAAAGGTATCGGGCTAACATGTGTATTGATTTTTATGCGATTTAGCTTTTTGCGATTTTTTTTATGCAATTAAAGCTAGTGGATGGACTAAATATCCACCACCCTCTTGGAGAAGATTTTTTAAAAATGTGGCTAGACCTATTAGCCAATGCCCGCGAAAGGGTTAAGTACAGCACAGTACTCTAAAATATTTTTAAAAAATGTTTTTCGGTTGCGTATTTATTTACAAGCTTGACTCCAAATTTTATGTCTGCTATTCTAATACATTAGAAGTTCGAAATTAAAGATATCAGAAGTTTAATAAGTGTTATCTTTTTCGATGTAAGTATATTTTTTTACTTCCCAAACTTTTTTGTTCAAGGTAGAGTTTTGAAATTTCTTGTGTGGGTATTTTCATTTATATATTTACTATAAAAACTATTATAGATTTCTCTGAGAGAGCTATAGTTATCTCTCTCTCTCTCTCTCTCTATATATATATATATATTGTCAAATGTAACATTTTCAGAACTTTCCTGTTTTTTTCTTTTCTTAGCTATGAAAATAATGATTAAAATTTTTTAAAAAGTTCGACTTTAAATTCCTCGATACTCACTTTTGTTCCCAATAATTTAGATGGCACGCGGTGTTCCCAGGTGGTCACCCTCCCAAGTACTGACCGTGCCCGATGATGCTTAACTTCGGTGATCGGACGAGAACCGGTGCTTTCAGCATGGTTCTTCCTTGTGAAATGTGTGCATGTAAAATTTTTAAATTAAGGCATTTTATATTAATAATTTTATAATTTCAGTTCTTATTCCTGATATATTTTTCATACAAATGTAATACTTTAATATTATAAGAAGAAAAACAGCTAAAATTTCTGTCGTGACAGAAAAAAATTTTTTTTTAAGTTTTTCTTGAGTTTTCTTGTGCAATTTTAGTACTCTCTAAAACTTGATCATTTATAAAAATGTGTGGGTTGAAAACATATGAAAATGCAATTATTTTAAAGAAAAACGTATAAGTAATATCTTAAAGTGGTATTTTAAGTTTAATTAAGCTTATAATAATTATTTTTTTAGAATTATAAACTTTAAAGTGGTTTTTCTCAGTTTGTGTTTTTCGAAACCTTAGTGCATTCAAAATGCTACTCCTTCGACAATTATTTACCAATCACTTCCATTTTTTTCCTGCGTGTTAAATATAAAGCATGTAATAAAATTAGGGATCCGTTTTGCTATAAACTGAATACTTTTTTAAAAAAAAAATAAAATGTAAGACATGTTGGCTTTTTCGTTGATTTTTAGCCTGTATATCAACATTTTATTTTTTCTCGAAAACGAATGAAGTTATTATAAAATCGATCCCTAAAGTTGTTAAGAACATCCATAAGAATATTATAAAAAATTTCAGGTCAAAAATTAATTTTTACAAAAAAGGAGTAGGATTTTAAAATTTTCCCAATTTTCTTGAAAAAATTTAAATTTTTAAAATCGTGGAATATATGAAAATTTTCATGTGGTAACATTTTCTTGAATAGAAACATTGTATAAAATGTTTAAATATAATTTTTAAATACGTAAATAGAGAAGTTTGCTCAAAGGGTGCGAAGTCCCCTTACTGCTGAAAACGAAGACAAAAAATTGCCCAAATGATCATGGAATCAAATGTGATTCCTTTTTCTCAGGAAGAGTTCTTATTCTCTTTACGTCTAAGTTACTTGATTTCGGTCTGATCTTATTGGATTCTTTCTGTACTCACCCACCGACGTTAATAACATATTGTCTAGAAGAAGCGCTATTGCCACAATGAGGAGAAGGAGGCGTCGAGACTCTCTCAGCTGGCTGAGGCATCCTTGCGATTGATCCATAGTTAGGATTACACTGAAAAAAAAAACACTATTATATACATCTCAAAAATATCTTTTCATTAAATACACTCATGGACAAAAAAATTAGCGCATTAAGAAATAATTGCGACACCGTTATGAAACTTGGCAAGATGGTACATGTCGGGGAGATATGCAAATGGTTAGAAATGCAGCGTGATTGCGCATTACGTAGAGCCGATACAGGGCGTTAAACGTCGTTCTCCGTGGAGTATAAAACAGGTAACCACAGCTTGTTTGAGTGTGCTGAATCGTTTACAAAGAAAGAGCTGAAGAAGACATGCCATTACGCCATTTTTGAAGACAATATGAGCAGCTGTCACAATTTGAGAGGGAGAGAATCATCGGCATGGTGGAAGCTGATTGGTCAGCTAGGCGAGTAGCTCGTCAATAAGGCCGCTCTGATTGTATTGTGAGGAGATGTTGGGACCTGTGGAACCGAGAGATGTCATTTACACGAAGACCAGGCTCAGGACACTCTCCACAGACGAGTCGTCGAGAAGACCGCCACATCGTAAGAAATTCACGCTCTCAGCCAACTGCTGCATCGGCCTCCATCCAGGCACAGGTAGCATCTTCACTAGCACACCCTGTGTCTTCTTGAACCATATGAAGACACCTGGCTGAAGAACATTTGAGATCACGGCGCCCATTACGTGTGTTGCCCTTGACGTCCACTCATCGACTCCTCCGTTTGGAGTGATGCCGCGCACGAAGAAACTGGACTGCAGTGGAATAGAACCAGGTCGTCTTTAGCGACGAATCCAGATTCTATCTCAGCAGTGATGACAATCGTGTTCGTGTGTGGGGACCCTGGGGTGAACGCCTCAATTCTGCCTTTGCTTTACAGTGACACACCTCTCCGACAACTGGTGTGATGGTATGGGGTGCCATTTCCATTGGTCACCCTTAGTATTGATCCGTGTCACCATGACAGTCCAGCGGTATGTCCATGACATCCTGCAACCACATATGTACCCACTCATGCAACAGCTCCCAGAGGCCATTTTTCAACAAGACAATGCTCGGCCTCACACGGCAAGGGTGTCCAAGACTGTCTCTGCACTTTTACTGCCCTTTCTTAGCCTGCCCGACCCCCAGATTTGTCTCCAATCGAGCATATCTGAGACCTTTTGGGACGTCGAGTTGGGCATCCCACGAGTTTGAACGAACTAGAAGCAAGGTTACAGCAAATATGGAACGAAATGTCTCAAAACATCATACAGAACTTGTATGCCTCAATGCCCGATCGTATTGTATCGTGCATTTGCGCTAGAGAGGGTTCAACAGGGTATTAAATCCTCCGTTATTTTGCATTTTTCTCTAAAATAAATGATCCCTTTTCTTTGATTTTCTAATCATTTACTTATTTCAAAATAGTCATTACGTATGTAAAGTTTCGTTTCATTTTAACGACTCCTTCTTGGTGCGGTAATTTTTTGTCCGTGAGTGTGGAAGAATACTTTTTACACAAGAAACCAACGATATCTCTACAAACGTAGCTGAATTTTCTGTTACTAGTATTTTCAGGTATCTGCTCTTTAAACCTGTTCAAACTTTCTAAAATACTAATGAATGTTTTCACTAGATTAATTAAGTACATTACAATATTAGCAATCATACCAGAGAAAAATTTTTAAAAAAATCGAATGCTTGCTTTTTTCATTTGTTTTACTTAGTCCAAACAAAAACGATTTGCTGTTGTGACGGGCTTTCATCGCGATTTCTACTAATGTCCTATTGGATTTCCTTGGGGCCAGAATGACAATTCTTTCCAACCAAATCCAAAAGAAAAACGTGGGAATGCAAATTGGGAATCTTATAAATAGTAGAAGTTTAGCGTTCGCGAGGTGGCTATGTAAAGTGGATATACGAGGTCTATGTTTACAAGCGCTTAAGTTAAAGTGAGAAGAAATCCCGAGTTCAAGAGTTAATCTACCCGTACCTGTTTTAACAAGTTAAAGGTGGATAGCTTGCCACAAGGACTAAAGCCACGCCAGTTAGGATCAAGAGAATTGCTGTTTACCCAAGATATAGCGGCAAGACTCTTAAATTAAGATATGAAACTGTGAGATTTAATGAGATTAGGCGTAATCTGTTAAGTTAGATATAGTGGTCAATTACGCGATTATTTGATAATACGAATTGTGTCTTCTCACTCCAGTTTCGCTTTCTATAATTATTATTATCATTGTGTACAGTGAATAAGTTAAGATCTTAATTAAAAATATTAAGATGAATGATGTGTCTGGTTCTTCATTATTTCCTACAGAAACAGGTCGCGTAGACAATGTAGAAATGGGACAGCCACAGGCACATGCCTCACAATGTGTTTCAAGTTAATATTGATCTCAAAAAACTTTTACATATTTCTAAAATGCTATTTTTAAGTACATTTTTGTCTCTACATAATCTTTTAGTTCTAACCCCTCTAGTTTTTCTCTTTTGTCTCAGTTTTTTATTCTCATTATTGTAATAATAATCTTGAGAATTTCGTTTAATTGCATTTAGAATATTTTTTCCTTGATATATATGATACATTTAGTCCATAAGGATAAACTGCATTATAATATTTAATATAGTAATTTTCCCACCATAATCTTTCTTGAATATCAGGGACTACTTAATAATATTAAGCGCAACATTATCAGAACCATGTAAATTAAAGTGTCGAATTTCTATTTTATTTGAATTTTTATACAATTCAAGTTTTTAGTGTGTTGATTAATTCCAATATTCATCTAATTCGATGTCTGTCCTATATATATATATATATATTTAAATCAGCACTGTTTATATGTCAATAAGTATAAACACAGTTTTACAGAAGGTAAATTTAGAATAATGTTTGATTTGATCAATATTGATCATTTTTAACATGTTTTACATCTACAGGTGATACATCTTTTGTGAAGTTTTAAATAGCCAGATTTACTAATTTGATGCTTATCTAAGTAGTTTCTATTATGTTTGGTATCATAAGAATTCCATGTAAAATTATTTCTAGGTGAAAAAACTTTTTTATAATTCTTTAAGTATTTCTTATTTCATAATACTCTTGTATTATATCCATTAATACAGAAAAAGAGGTACGAAGATAGTCAATAAAAATCAGTTGAGTCAACAAAAAAAATAATATGAAAAAATAAGAAAAACAATTCTTATATATCTATCTATCTTACTAAGGATGCAAAACAATGAACTTGGAACATACATACAAGGTGATTCGCTACTAAACTGACACATTGCAGGGTTTGCACTCGGAATCCCACAGGAATGCAGGTTGTAAATGCCATAGTTGTGCACAAAGAAGCAAAGAGAAAGAACAGAAATAGGAACAGTGTGCATTCAATGGCCCCCTGAAGGCAATGGAGTGGTCTCTCCTTTCATTAGAAATCAATTTCAAGGGAAAAAATTCCTTTGAAAAATAATTTTATATGTAAAATATCTGAACTATGCATAAAACACAAAAATTTCGGAAAAATGTGGGCTCTTATCTTTAACTGGTTTGCAATTTTAATTTGACTTCCATTTACTTTTTTTGAAACCTATTATAAAGGGTGTTTTTTCAGAGGTATAGAACTTTAAATTGCAATAAAACAACAATGTATTATTCGATTGACATGAATTTTTTTTATTCGAAAGATAATCTTGTGGCATTACATTTTAAATATGATTTCTGGCATAGGACTGCCACGGCTGGCTCGGATGTAGTCCAATCTGGACGTCCAATTTTCGATGACTTTTTCCAACATTTGTGGCCGTATATCGGCAATAACACGGCGAATGTTGTCTTCCAAATGGTCAAGCGTTTGTGGCTTATCCGCATAGACCAATGACTTTACATAGCCCCACAGAAAATAGTCTAGCGGTGTTAAATCACAAGATCTTGGAGGCCAATTCACAGGTCCAAAACGTGAAATTAGGCGGTCACAAAACGTGTATTTCAATAAATCGATTGTGGCACGAGCTGTGTGCCATGTTGTGCCGTCTTGTTGGAACCACAGCTCCTGGACATCATGATTGTTCAATTCAGGAATGAAAAAGTTAGTAATCATGGCTCTATACCGATCACCATTGACTGTAACGTTGTGGCCTTCATCGTTTTTGAAGAAGTACGGACCAATGATTCCACCGCCCATAAAGCACACCAAACAGTCAGTTTTTCTGGATGTAACGGTGTTTCGACATACACTTGTGGATTAGCTTCACTCCAAATGCGGCAGTTTTGTTTGTTGACGTAGCCATTCAACCAGAAGTGCGCTTCATCGCTGAACAAAATTCGCTTATGAAAATCGGGAACAACGGCAATCTCGTTTTGGGCCTATTCGACGAATCTACGCCTTGCTTGATCATATTTAAAATGCCTCTAAAAACACCCTTTATATATATATATATATATATATATATATATATAAACAAATCTGTAAACACCATCTCTCATCCTTCCCCTCCTTATTTCTTGACTACAATATTTTTTGACAGTCCTGTAGCCAGGGGATCACTGTGAATTTATGGATATGACGCGCGTAAATGTATTAATTTGGCCCTCGAGCGTGAAAGGTTGAAGATTCCTTCTTTAATGCGACAGAAAAGATTTTATTGAAACTTTGTTCTACAACGTTCAAAATTACTACCAGAAGTCCGCTCCATGTGGCATGACGGGGCTCTTCCTCTGTGGCCTACACTTCCTGGTTACCTTTGATCAACGGTCGGTCATTGACCTGTCAGATCATACATGGAGTTACACAAAATGTTTGGTCTCGTTCCTTCAGTTGAAGACTTGATCGCTCGAATATCTGTAGCTCTCACGTAGCTACATGACATGCCAGGAATCTTCGAGAACGTAACGAATTCCAAGCCACTTCTGGTACTAGTTTGGAACATCTGTTCAAGTCCAACTTTTGAATCTAATATTTTCAGCCCCATTAATGTGTTTCTATTCTTTCTCTTTGCGCCATAGCTCGCCAGTTGAAACCCTCCATTCATATGTATACTGTATTTATACCACTTACAAGTTTTCGGTATGGTAACGAATCACCCTGCATGTGTTACGCCGAAATGAACTAATGAAAACGCGAATATTTCCGTAATTTTGCATTCTTACTTGAGATAAATTGTGTTCTCACAACGAAGGTTAGGAATATAAGAAATAAAATATTATTTCGGGGGTTATATACTGCAATTTCCAGTTATAAAAAACGTTCTACTCGTATAACACTAAGTAAAGGAATAACATAAGTTTGACTTAAAGGTTGTAACAATGGGGGCTATCCACCAGTTCTATCTTCCTAACTCGGGTTTTCTTTCGTTCAGCCAAATCGGCATTTTAAGCTAGAACAACTCCTCTGTACAAATTTGAATATCCATACAGAATAGTATTGTATTCACTGGTGTTCAAAATTGAGAGAATTTGTATATATTGTCAAATTTCATAAAAAGAATTGAAAATACTGCTTCAAAATAAAGACAATTCTTGTAAGTCGGATGCTTAAGCACATACGTGTGTGTGATCAGCGCAAGGCGAGGAACCGGATTTATAAGAGCGTGCTCAAAAATCCACCATTCGTTCGTTAGCCGACCTCGTCGAGTTTTTTCTTTTTGAAGCAATTGATTAAATTAAAATTCAAACAGTAACCCCCAATGCTTAGATGATGAAGCGAGGAGGCGAATTGTAGGTAGGATAGAAGTAGGACTGTCTCAAACTCATATTTGTAGAGCATTCAATTTCCCGCCCATCGTCGTGTTCAACTTATGGAAACAGTTTAAGATACCGGATTGGTCGAGAGAAACTTGTTCAAGGTCGTCCAAGAGCCGCGATGAAGATTGCCATTTATCCACTGTAGTGAGATGTAATAGGAGTATTTCAGCTTCTCTTTTGTGAAGTGTATGAGGCCACAGGAACCCGAGTTCCAGAAGACTTCATTAGAGGAGACTTGTTGTTTACGTCTCGCTCAGTTCTGTGAACATGAGAGTCTGTTTAAAATGGTGCTGAAATCATATAGACTGATCAATGGGTGATCTTTCTCTTCACTAATGCGTCGCGGTTCAGAATTCTCGCCGTATTTTCATATGGAGAGAACCCAGAAATGTCCTCCAATGTCTGAAGAATTGACTCTTACTGCAATGGAGGCTTGATGGTCTGGCTAGGCATCTCGTTGGATGGACCTCCATATCTTCGAAAGAGGACTGCTGTGAAATTCAGTGATGAGGTCTTGGAATCTTATGTTTGCCTTTTCAGAGGTGCAGTTGACCCTGATTTCATTTGATCTTGATTTGGTTTTTCTAAAGAATTCCATTTCCCGTCCAATTAATTTTTCTTCTCTTTCTTCTGTACTCCACTTTATGCCCATTCATGGCATTCATTTTTTGGTGATTTGCAACGGCTCCCAGGAGCCCTTTTTCAACAAGACAATTCTCGACCTCACATGGTAAGGGTGTCACAAGACTGTCTCCACTCTGTTACTACCCTTCCTTGGCCTGAACGATCCCCAGATTTGTCTCCAATCGTGCATATCTGGGACCATTTGGGACGTCGAGTTGGGCTTCTCATGAGTTTGAATGAACTAGAGGCAAGGTTACAGCAAATATGGAACGTAATGTCTCAAAACATCATACAGAACTTGTATGCCTCAATCCCCAATCGTATTGCATCGTGTATTCGCGCTAGAGGTGGTTCGACAGGGTATTAAATCCCCCGTTCTTTTGCCTTTTTCTCTGAAATAAATGATCCATTTTCTTTGATTTTCAAATAATTTACTTATATCAAAGTAGTCATTACGTATGTAAAATTTCGTTTCACTTTGACTATTCCTTCTTCGTGCGCTAATTTTTTTGTCCATGAGTGTATATATATAGAAAGAGAGAGAAATTATTGATATCTAAGCTCTAGCATTAAGCATTTGGTTGTATTAAAAAACATTATCATAATCGTCATCCCTTGATTCCAAAAAAGGAAAGAGCTTGCATTTCTAAAATTGAAAAAAAAAATTTCTCTAACACTTCCGTAACTCCTTCCTCCAAAGCGGATTCCTTAATAACCCGATTTTAGTTTATCTCTACACCGCAAAAGAAACATACCAGCCAAATTTCAAGTATGTAGCTTTAATAGCACAAAAATGAAACTATTTACCTTTAACACCCCTTAACCCCTTGCAATCTTCTTGAGGTCAATTTTCGCAAAATCCAATGCTAGTGGATCTCTACTCCATAAAAGGAACATGCCTACTAAATTTCAAGTCCATTGGTCCAATAGTTCCGGAAATGCAAGATGAGTGAGTAAGTTTCTGTTTTTTACTTGTACATAACAAAGAGTTGTACAATTTAACTACGAAAGTGATGCAAAAGCTAACACTTCCACACAAAAATATTGAAATGTCTCACTGCATCTTAATGAACATTCAATATTACACAGATATGACGTAAATGATACGTTTGACTTGTAAAGTAGAAATGTTTAAAAGAGTTGTCACCAGAACTTGGAGTAAATTTAATATCAATAGGTGAAATCTCATGTTTTGCATTTGATGCGATAAAGTTATAACAACTTTAAATTAATTAGCTATCAACTTTTTAAAAAGAAATCCTTTCAAGTTGATCTAGGATGAAAATTAAGTGAACTTGGTTTAATATTAAAAACATTATAATAGTTTTTGCGAGGTGAATTTTCCAAACTTTTTCCTGTTGTGTTTGCTTATGACTTACGAAACTCCATTAGACGTATTTATTACTTCCATTTTCCAATTCCTACTATTGGTTTTCTATATCCCAATATATATATATATGGCTAATATTTTCAACTATCTTGACTAATTAGGTTTTATAGCTATTTGTGTATATATATATATATATAAGGATAATTCAATTAGATTAAAAATTAAATTCCTTATCTAGCACTTAACTCATCTTTTTCATTTCATCTTCAAGTATCAAACTAATCACCCATTTATTTCTTTCAAACATATGGCCTCTAATTCCAGATCTTTAGATATAATAGCCCTATATGTCAGCATTAACTTTCAAGTACACTCATAAAATCAGAGGTACTTCTCACATCTGGCTTAAGTGGTAAAACACTTAGATTTTTCACTTTGGCGTTCTTTTTCTCTCTGCCTCTCAGAGTCAGAGCTTGTATAGATTTCATCAAATAAAGATCCTTTTTAAAGTTAAGTCTGATTCTGGCTTCAAAACATATCAGAATTAAAAGCTGGTAGGATATACCTGCTAATGGAGTTCGAAAATTTTAACTTAAATCAGTTCTTAAAGTTAAAGGATTTTAAAAAACGAGCGTAAAGTATGCCAGCAATCGAAATAAGTGCTGTAAATAACGATTTCGGGACTCCGTCGAACGATATTTCTCTCTGCGTTGAAGAGGTCGGTTTGCCACGAATGAAAGAAACACGCTAGTAATCCCCGGAAGAACATCGCTCTTACCGCCAAAGAATTAGAATCATCGTCTTCTCCTAACAAAACTTCAGAAATTTATATTTCAAAAATGGAAGCAAAGAACGAAAATAAAATTAAGTAAGAAGAGAATATAGATGCAGATGAAGAAAAATTAAAACAACCAATAACCATTATAAAAAATGATATTCGATTTGAAGATCTACAGACTTTTTTCCAAGAATATAACCTAGAAATGCCCATCCAAATATTCCTTAGAAATTTTGAATGTACGTGCGATTTCTTCGATATAACAGAAAAACAGAAAATGCTATTCATAACCAAGTTAGTAGATGGAGCTGTGAAGACTTACATCAAATCACAATCGATCCCTTAATTATCTGAAACAGAAAAAACATCTAAAGAGACCCACATACAATACTTCTGTAGAAAAAAAGAAATCGCATCCCGGATAAACATGGAAAAAATAAATGGGTGATCAGTTTGATACTTGAAGATGAAATGAAAAAGATGAGTTAAGTGCTAGATAGGTAATTTAATTTTTATTCTAATTTAATTATCCTTACATACATACATATATATATATATATATATATATATATATATATATATTGTTACGTAGATCCGAGGGTTCGAGAATTTTATGCAAAAACAATCACAAAGAAAAATAATCAGTTCTTTAAAAGCGATGCGAATTTATTATCGAAAATCCAATCCTTTCAATACAGGATTCATCGGCGATATTCACAGGGTAAATATCCGAAGGTCTTTACACCTTCAACAGCAATCCAACACAATAACAGTGTTTAAAAAAATACATGAAAGTAAAGATTATTCACAAGCACAGCCGAGCTAATCGCTAGTCAAAACAATCCTCACTACCCGCTGGCTTAATCAAGACTCTCCGCCGTACCGGCGAGCATCCTTTTTATATGCGCGACAGAAACTTCTAGAAATATAACCGCTCGTGTCATGGAACGTGACACTAGTGGAGAGATCTACTATTTTCTAGAAGATTCCAGAGGGTTCCGAACTCGCCAACATGGTCGCCAATGACGCCAAAATGGTCACCAAGTTGCCAAATTGCCAGCCAACTTGGTCGCTCAAAATTATGCCAACTTGGCTCTACCACCAAGATTTCGCCAAGTTCTCATTGAATCGCCATTATAACGTAAGGGGCGGTACTGCTTGTGAATAGTACAATTTTAACATGAAATAAATATAACATAGAGTAATATAAATGCATTAAACACTCAAATACAAATTATTTACACTATTTACACAAAATTCGCAACACTGTGTTACCGTTAAAGTGTGAAATAAGATATTTCATAGAATAACTAGGTATTTCATAAATAACTACACAAGTCAGTTAAAGAGTATAAAATTATTGAATTCTACGCTTTAACAAGGTATTCTATAGGATAACGATTACTTGATCGTTAAAGTATGAAATACCGCATTCTCGAAAGTTCTTTGAATCGTTTCTAGCTGTTTTAGGAAGGATTTTTCCAACTAGGAACTAGAGATGCCGAATAAAACAATTCTACTCTAGATCTCAGTTCAGTATATGTCAGCGAGAATTAATTCCCAATGAAGAAGTTACAAATATTGACACAACGCTTCGATATGTTGCAACAGCTCAAAGTTGCGGTACTGGACAAGGATGTAAAAAGTACTCGTGTAAAAAAATGTGTAATGGTAAAAAGCGGGCTTGTTTAAAAAATAATAAGCAGTCCAATCCTAAGTGTCATCACGGCAATCTTTGATCTAATAAATAATGAAAAGTAAAACAAAGGTATATCATAAAATTTAAATTAATATTCTCTTACATTTTTAGTAAAGTTTGCATCATTTGAGTAAACACGCATTGATTTTAGCCAAACAAATTTATTAGTTTTAACAATTACTCGAAACATATACACCTCCAACACAAAAACGAGACACACTTTATATAAGTTGGGTGGGCGGATCCCAAATCTAACCGAATTCTGCCACGCCGCGCAGCTCGTTTTGAGCGGTTGACGTATTTCCCTTTTGAATAATCCCCAAGGGATTATTTGACAGCCGATCTAGCACATGATGATAAGAGGAATCTTACTTCTTCCCCCATTGGAAAAGCATCCGTCTGAAGACGATGCGCCTGGAAATAGACAAAAAAAAAATATATGGATACAATTCAGAGAGAAATAATTGAAAATTGGTCAGCGTGCAGAGTCCCAGATAATATAACTCTTCGGAGACACATAAATATACATACATTACAATTACTGGTAAATCACATATATGTGTTTTGGTAATGTATAAACCATATAAGTAAACAAAACAAAAATCAGAGCACATTCACATAAAAAGAATTACCAAGAATTATCAAAAAAAAAAAAAAAAATGTTAAACAATAAAGAAAATACAGTTTGCATATCCGCACTTTCCCAATACCAATTCGTTTGATAAAATCGGGCAGTTTCCAACCAAGTTTTCCTATTCCTCTTTTATCCTATGAATATTCACGCTTAAAACTCCAGTACTGGGGTACAAGTATAATGTTATTTGAGGCTTTTAAATTCACTTTTCACTGTAATTTGGTAACTGACATTCTGCTAAATTCTTTGAGTTTTCTCTTAGGCAATTTCAACTTTTCCTTACTTTCATATATCTCATCCTCGGCAGAAATTGGTGGTATATTTAATAAGTCTCTAGATAAACCCTTTTTTTCCTCAACAGCGACAGGTTGGATCCACATTAAGTATTTGGGCTCCATTACTTTTAAAAACAAGAACCTCCTCGTCTGCTTTTTTACATCTTTCTTTTGTTCTTCTTTCATTCTCATTTTATGTTCCTATTGAACATGTCGTATCTGCACTGCCACAAGCCATCTTTCTTTCTTCAATCTCATCTCTTCCTCAAAAACTATTCTTTCGTTAATTCTTCTTTCTTCTTCCATCCTCCGCCTTTCCTCCACTGCTTTGGTTTCCTCCTCAGCCTTGAGTCTGGCCTGTTCCTCTTCCTTATGCCTTGTTTCTCTTATTCTAGTCTCGTTCTCTTTCGTTTTCTGAGCTCTTCCATTTCCTTTCTAAATTCTATATCTTTATCTTTGCTGCTTTCAAAATCTCTCTGCTTTCCAAAATCAAGTAACTGAACATTTTCTAACAAAATACCATAAGCGGTGGCGCTAATCAAAATGTCGTTGACGAGTTTCTTGGATACAGCGCACATGATTGGAATCGATCCATGCTTTCCATCGTCTATTTTTAAATTAAATAGTTTAAGAACAGCTCTATTTCCTTTTCACCAAATGCTGAAATGATTTGGATAGTTCCCTCATCTTCTCCACAACCTTTACCGATCAAGTCTTTGCGTGAGACTGATATTTGTGCTCCCTTATCGATTACTGCTTTTATGGACGTTTGTCCACAATTGATATTAACTAACTGAAGATCATCAATTCCATTCTTTGTTTTGATGGGAACGGAGACAGGCATTGAGAGACTCTAGCTGTTACCACTTCTTTGGTAAACTCTAGTTCAGTTCCCTTAGCAGTAATTATGTTATTTCTGGCATTGCGAGGTGTTGTCTTGTATTTTTCGGGCATTCTCGAGCCAAATGTCCTACATTTTCACAAATAAAACATTTAGGCTTAAAACTTCTATTTGTTCCCGTGTTCAACTCTATTGGTAATTTAGCTTTCCAAAAAGAAAAAAAAATGGTGTATCTTTTGGTTGCCTCGTATCATTCAAGTGGGCTCCCCTTACATTAGCCCTCACGCTTTCGTATTCATCTAGCTTGGCAACTAAGTCTCCTGAAACAATTGATTGAACCCAGTTATCGACAAACTGTTCTTTTATGTCACGTCGTTTCAACTCATCTGTAATCATGAGGTTCTTCAACCCCTCAAAATCCTTTACGCCAAGACCTCCAAGCCATTCTTCAAAATAGCTGGTTATTTCGAAAACAAAATCACGTCAATATTGAGCTGGATTCCGCTGGTGTTTTATAAACTTCTGCCGAAAAATCTTTGCACTAGGTTTGAAACGTTTCAGCAATAGACCTTTAATATAATCATATAGTCATCAAATCTTTCCTCTGATTCACGAGCCATTAATTGGTTAATTTCACTTGGCCCAGTGTCTTTTTTCGATGCCAACTCTCTTTGCCTGTCGCTCGAATAAGGTCAAAAACAAAACTATGTGTCCCCATCTTTCTATTCAAATTTTGGTACAACTTTTGTTAACTCATAGATTCTAATTTGAGCCTCAGGTGTACTAGTTAACCACTTAAGCCTTTCATTCTCCAACCGTAATTTTTCTAACTGAAATTCGTGATCAAGCCTTTCCTTCTCTTTCTCAAATTCCTGTTGTTCTTGAACCAATTCCTGTTGTTTTTGAACCATTTCCTGTTGTTTCCGAACCATTTCCTGTTGTTCTCGAAGTTTTATATCCTCTACTATAATTGTGAGTAGATTTTTGATAAACTCCTCCTCATAATCTGGGTGTGTGGTAATTAGTTTACTCAAATCTGCAGCTTTCATATTATCCCCTACATTAAGATCCAGCTCCTCTGCCAAAAGCCTAAGATCCTCCTTTTGTGTCTTACCTAAAAAAGCCATTTTTACTACTTGTTTACCCATATACTCAATAATAAAATCACGAAAATAAGAAAAAAAATAAACTTTTGTTACGACTACTCCTCTCAATATGTAACTAAACTAAACACAAATAAAATAGAGTAAAATATGACAATCCAAAAAAAATCACAATTTATACACTATCTCAATCTCAAGTAAAGGAAATTTTTAGAATGACATTTTGGGACACAATAACCAATCAAAATCTCACAAAGTTAGAAAATAATACTTTTCCGAAACAATTCCACAACATAAAAAAATGATTTCCGGTGTCAAAATTATTATTGAAACGAAATTAACTTCGAGAACTCGTATACATAAATTAATGCTTCCTTTCTCTCTGATCACAAATTGAGGAGTCGTATTATAAGAATGAGACTCTTACCTTATTTTTTTATTCCAAGAGTGATCATTTCCGTTTTTGTGCAAACAAGTGCTTTATTTCTTTTTTTAAAAAAAAAACGCGTTAATTTCATATCCTTGCGATATCCTTCCAGCTGCGCCAATAAAGTTTGCATCATTTGAGTAAATACGCATTGATTTTAGCCAAACAAATTTATTAGTTTTAACAATTACTCAAAACATATACACCTCCAACACACAAAAACGAAACACTATATAAGTTGGGTGGGCGGATTCCAAGACTAACCGAATTCTGCCACGCCGCGCAGCTCGTTTTGCGTGGTTGACGTATTTCCCTTTTGAATAATCCCCAAGGGATTATTTGACGGCCGAGCTGGCACATGATGATTAGAGGAGTCTTACTTTTTTTGTTTTAAAAGTTGACATAATTTTATTCATGAAGCAACGATTTTTCTTCACAGCATGTATTTTTGTTGATAATATAATATAATTTGTTTTTGCAACATATTCTTTCTTCCCCTTTCTGTTTATTTAATGTTAGTAATATGAGCAATAATAAATTATATTTTATCTAATTTCCCTCATTATTTATCAACTATTCACCCGTAAAAGAGATAAAAAGTATTTTTCGGGAGGAGCTATTTATGATCAATTTATAAAATATCTTTGAAATTGTTTATTTTTCTCTTTAATGGTCTATCTGTAGTTATTTCATAGAATATATAGGTAAAGTATAAAATTTTTCATCTATTATATACTTTAACTGACTTGTCTAGTTATACTTAGGTTTTTTATAGCTATATACGACGGTTGAGGCATAAGTGATGGCAACTATTTTTTTTTCTTGTAGATATGTGAACAGATCCCAAACGTGTCATGCAGAAGTTCTGCTGGCATAGTATATATACAGAACAACAGATGGATCTGTGATACCAGGTAGCAGCGCAGTGAGGGCAGTAAAATCAGTCAGTTGGTGAGTGTCGAGTGAGATGGAAGTAACTCGTGTTGAGTAACGCGCTTACATCAAAATAGCCGTTCTCCGAAGGAGAAATGCGATGGAATGTCACAGTGAATTAGAGGAAACCCTCGGGAATAATGCCCTATCATACCGCACAGTAGTATGGTGGGTAGGAAAATTTCAGCAAGGACATGTGTCAACCAGTAATGAGCAACGTTTGGGACGACCTGTCATTGTGCAGACCGCACGTGTCGTCATCGAGCAGCTCATGGATCAAGACAGACGGTGGACGCTACTGGAGTTAGAGAGGGCAAGTGGCATCGAGAAATGCACCGTCCTCAGGATATTGCGAAATGACTTACACATACGCAAAGTCGCACAATGGTGGGTACCGCATGCACACTGACGTGTGCTATGCAATATGTTCTGACCACTTTGCACGCTGGCTGCAGGATGGGGATCAATTATTGTCAGGAATCATCTCCATCGATGAATTTTGGGCCAGGGCATACGAAACAGAACTGAAACGTCAGTTCGGGGAGTGGTGACATGCTGGATCACCAAGGAGGCAAAAGGTCCGTCAGAATCCTTCCTCAGTCAAATTGATAGTCATCGTCACGTATGACGTCAGGATTATCATTGCTTGACACTTTGTTCCTCATGGCAGAACGGTGACCGCACAGTATTACAGGGACTTCCTGGTGAGACAAGTAAGACGTGGCGTTCAGGATAGGTGTCCGGATCTTGTGGAAAGTGCAATAATCATGCACGACAATGCAAGACAGCATAAATCACAGTGTGTAGGGCAGCTACTCCGATATTGGGAATAGGAAGAATTGGAGCCCCACCGTACTCACCTGACATTTCGCCCTATGACTTTGACCTAATTCCCAAGATTAAGGAACCGATATGTGGTAGGCGGTTTGCAACACAAGAGGACATTGCAAATTCTGTGTGTCAACATGTGTCCCAATTCACACATGGTGTGGCAAATGCTGAGGCTGATGATATTCAGCACCTCCTCTATCGTTGGCAGCATGTGGTGACAGTAGCAGGGGACTACATTGAGGGTCTTTAGGCCTAGATTTGTCATGTCAACTTTATGTGTACTGTGTTATCATTCTTTTGTACCGTGAAGTCCAGATTGCCCTGTATACTATCGTAATAAATTAGTGTGTTATGATATTTCTGTGGTATTCATTATCCACACATGTAGTTAACACCTTGTCCTTTCGTCTGAATATGTCTTGTATCTTTAAGAAAAAAAAAAAGAGGTGCCATGACTTTTGCCCCAACCCTTGTATATACTAGCTGACACAGCCACGCGTTGTTGTGGCTTTGTTTTAATGCGTTGATTTAATATATTTTAAGCTATTCGATAAAGTCAAATTAATTTTTGCTTGCAATTTTGGAGAGTTGAAATTAAGCATATATAAAACATCATAACGTTTGTTAATTTTGCAACTTATTCATCTCTTATTTGAATATAGTATAAAGCATGAATTATTTACGAAATTGTTTGTAACAACACATTAGTATTTAATATTATGAATGAGGTTGATAGTGTTGATTTTTAGCAATCTTTATGTCTAATGACTGCTGGAATGCTAAATGTGCATTTTGTCCACCATTTAACACAGTGGCAACAATACCTGAAAATGCAATTGCCAATGCAATTTTCTGGTGATTGTATTTTCGTAAGGCTGCGCCTGATGATTTAGTAGCTATAAAGACTAAAAATTGGGATGTGGGACTCAAACGCAAAAAAAGCCATTTAACCTCATTCCGGCAATATCCAGAATAATTAACGGATTTTCTGAAATCCAAATCCAGGTTCTTGTTCCCCATCTCGAGACACACCCGGTGCCCACTTTTGGTGCATCTACTCCTGAAACTTCTGTCTCTGAAGGGGGCGGGGCAGTACTATCATCCAGCATTATGCCGCAAAGTTAATGAAGTTTTTAAAATCCCCTCCAGAAAACACCGGGAGAACATTTTGCACACTCCAAGAATTTTAAGGTCGTCTGGCATTATTTGAAATAACGCGAATTTCTCGAATTGGATTGAATATCCGGATTGGTCTTCTCAAAATACGTCAGGGACTCTCTTTTTGCATCTCTACGTTTGCAAGTTAGACAGACACCGCTGTCCGCGCATATTACGGTCGTCCGCATTATCGAAACTCGTAAAATCAGATTTCAGATTATCTTTCCCCATTCCGAGACACATTCGGGACAGAATTTTGGTTCTTTAGAGAGTGCAAATTTAGCCACTAGAGGGAATGAAAAGGGTGATCCGAACGCGAAACCATTCCACCTAATTTCGGCAATATCCTGCAAATTTATGGGAGTTTCAGAAATCTGATTTCAGATTCTCGTTTCCCATTGCTAGACGCAACCGGCGACTACTTTCGGCTCCCCTGAACCTGCAAGTTTTGTCGTTGGAAAGGGGCATTTAGTCGTCCGGCATTATTCGCTAAGTTACGGAAATTTCTATTATCCGATTTCGGATTCTCGTTCACCATCCCAAAAATGACCACAAAAATACTTTTCAATCTCCAAGACTTTTTGAGTAAAGCTCCTGTCAAGGTCCGTATAATAGACAGTAGTCCAGAGTTATCCTGCAAATTTGCGACAAAGTTCTCATATCGGATATCAAAATCAGATTGCTCGTCTCAAAATACGCCAGGGATCAAGTTTAAGCGCTCCAAAGCTTTTAAAGTAAGGCCCTGTCAAGGTGTGTCTAAAACACGATCGACCGGCATTATCCAGCAAAATTGTGGGCATTATTAAGATTCAATTCAAAATTCGGATCCTACCCCCGAAAATACGCTAGGCACTAATTTTCATGCACTTTGGTCTACAAAATCTACTTCCGCAGGCACACACGAATTCCGACATTTTACGAATTTTCCCGTTTCCCGGATTCCACGTTTTTCCGGCAATAAAAAAATAATTACTTTGAAAATTGAGATAAAAACTATCCTATATTTTAAGTTGGATGAAATAACACAGAATGTGCAAAATTATATTAGGATCGGTAGAGAAGTTTCGGAGTCCATTACGTACAAACACTGTGACACAGGATTCTTATATATAAAGAAACATAGATATATATTTTATATGTAGCGCAATGGACAACAATATAAGTATATATATATACATATATACTTATACTGTTATCCATTGCGCTACATATAAAATATCTATCTATCTTAATATATACACTCAGAAACATTGAAAATAGCGACCCAAGAAGAAAGCATCGGATTGAAATGAAATTTAATACACATAATGACACAGATGAGAGATTCACTTGATCTCAAAAAGAAGACAATTAAACGAATACAGGGTGTGCAACGACACAAATACTGGGCAACTTCAATAGCGCGTTGGACCACCTCCGGCTACTATACATGCCACCACACGGTCCGGCATTGAGTTGATTAGACACCCTATGTTGTCCTGAGGCACACAGATGGGCCCACAAATCTTGAACAGCCAACTTTAAATAATGTACAGAGTGACACGATGGCATCTGCCGTTTTAGCTGATCCCACACATGCTCTACAGGGGACAAATCGGGGGAGCGGGCCGGCCATGGAAGTCTGAAAATGACGTAGGAAGTCTTGAGCAACTCTTGCTGTATGCGGACGACGTTATCTTGCTGGAAAATTGCCCCTGGGAGACCATTTAGGAAAGGTCCTACATGGGGTCGAAGAATATCATCAACGTAACGTTGGCCCGTTAAGGTTCCACGCATCACAATTAAAATGGACCGGCTATCATAGGCTATGGCCCCCCAGACCATTACACCAGCTGTGCGGGCAGTGTGACGTAGAACAGTGTGTGTGAGGGGGGAGGGGGAATTGTACCCCTCATCAGGGCGCCTCCACACCCGTATAGGGCTATCATCTCTCCCCAAAACAAACCGGGATTCATCACTAAACACAACCTTTTGCCAATCTGTGACATTCCACATTGAACTGGTTTGGCACCACTGTAGACGCAGTTGCCGATGTTCCGGTGTTAAAGAGAGTGCATGGAAAGGGCGCTTGGATTTAATATTTGCTTCTGCAAGGTGTCTGGAAATTATTTGTGGAACAATTGCTACGTCTACGTCTGCTCGTATCGTTGAACGAGTCACTGTGGGGTCCACAAGTGCTTGCCGCACGATCCTTCGATCCTCTCTCCTCGTGGTCTTCCTGGTCGCTCTATACCCGGTTTTCCGCGCGTGGGTACCTTCTTGTGTCCACTGCTCCCAACAATTTCTAACGGTACACTCCGAACGATCCACCTGGTCAGCAACACGGCGCGTCGACCAGACTGCAGTTTTCATCCCGATGATCAATCCTCTCTCAAACTCGCTTAACTGTGAGAAATGTCTTCTAGCACGTTTACCTGGCATGTGTCGCTTACCAAAGTGTTCCTACAATCGGCGGGTAATCGTCACATTGAAGAATCTTCGAATTTGCGCTGGCTTATATAGCACCCTCTTCCTGATTGTAGCGCCACCTTAGCGTGTATGAGCATGCGTATTGGCACAAAACTTGGATCATTTGCATATCACATTACGCTGTTTCGCGATTGTACTTAGCTTCTTTCTTGGGTCGCTATTTTCACTGTTCCTGAGTGTATATATGGTATAATAAAATAAAGGCGAAGAAGTTCTAGAACCTACAGCAGTGCTTCTCAAACTTTCAATACTGGCGCCCCCTTATACATTAATAATGTACTGAATGCAATAATAATGCACTTTTTTTACGCTAAAGCAATAATCTTAATTATAAGCCGTTCAAATTCATGACATAAGTATTAAATTTTTTATGTGTTGCTTTTAAGCAAAAAAAAAAGTAATAGGATAATTATTATGCTATTTTTCTTTCCTCTAATTTTTAAATTGGATCATATTGCAAAATGCGGTGGCTGCTTAGAAGAAAAAATAAAGATATCTGCTTTTTTTTCAGAAAGAACTCAGCGGGTCAATTTCTAATCATATATATATATAAGCATTCCTTTGAAAAATTTTCTCTGTAAGACACAAGCCCATGGAAGTCGCTAATACTTATTAAACTTGTTCTTAATTTAGCATTAATTAATTAGTTATAAAATACTCTGTGCAGCACTGATACATTAAAAGTATACCGGCTGAAGTACCCGCTCTTTGCACGAGTTCATTTATAAGAAAATAAAACATTATTGATATAATCGCTGAATTTTAAGGAGAGTAAAGCCAAGTGCGCAACAATGTTTACAAAAATGTAAAATGATTTTTTTAAATCGTTGCTCAAATTATAATTAGTTTTAAGTGAACTGTAATTTTAAGCCTCACAGAATTAGCATTTAGAATTGATGTTGAATAATGAACAATAATATAAAATTCCGATGAAAAATAATTGTATTATTTTTAATATTTATAAATTGAAAAGACATCAACATGTTTTAACCCAGGAGCAAGAACGCACTCGATACTAATGGTCGAGTGGGTTTATTGAGTCACCTCAATCCCTTTTTTATAATTATTTTTATAGTACACAATAAAAATCGTAATTCAAGTGAATAATTTAATTAAGGGAAAATATACTCACGTACTTTCAAGGACACAGAAAATATTTCGGAAAAAAAGTTATCACACCGGGAACTCTGTCAAAACAAGTACCTTAAGATTGTAAAAAAACGTTTGTCACTCCCAAAAAAAGAGGGAGATATGTGTCAAATATATTTTAGTTCACACGTTAAGACT
>BMAU01001462.1:0-65000 GCA_019973935.1 Trichonephila clavipes | reverse complement strand
CTAGTGCTATTTCTTTTCCAAATGTTTCTGTTTCAAATGTGATAGAAAACTCTAGTTATGATTTGTCACATGTTAAAAACTTTAATACTAGAAATGATTCGAGTTCTCTATTTAAGGATTATAAATGTAATAAAATTAAGAGTACTAAGTTAAAATTGAGTACTGTAAGAGAAAAATGTTCTGATATAGTATTGTGTAAGAAAGCCAATGGTGCCATGAAAACGAGTTCCGTGGAGAGAATTTATCTCCCGGTCACCTAACCCTTTACCTATGAAGAGTGAACATCGACGGTTTGTGTTGCTCCGAAGGATCTTTGAGCCTTGGCAGTGGAAACGAAGGAAAAAGAGAAATCGTTTTGAACAGACGTCCAGAACTCTACAGAGGAAAATATCGATGCGTTCAACCAAAGATCAACTTGTTAAAAAAGACGTTCTTATGCCTGTGAAACACAATGTTTTCCTGTGGAACCTTCCGGATGTCGAAGAGGTGCCTTCACATGATGGAGAAACTGTCTAGTTCAGAAAAATTATGATATGTTTAATCTCTATATGTTTGTCGTATAGTCCTTGTCTGTTCCGTTTTTTTTGTATGTTTCAGATTCTCCTCTGGTCTCCATGGAAGTACCGCTGCGGACAGCGTACAGTCAGGCTGGCCGGATATAGTAACCAATAGTTATCGACAACTCCACGCAGTCTTCGCGCGCAGGCGCAGATAAGTGAAAGCAGAACTGAAACTGTAAAAACAGACTCTTGAGAAAAAGCAAAAGAGAGAGAAAAAAAAAGAATGAGAGAGGTGCGCGAGCAGGCGTTACCTTCTGCATATCATCGTCAAACTTATCTGTTAAAAACTACCTTTTTAATTAATTTTTGTTAGTTTTAAAATAAAGTTAAAGAAAAGATAAATGTCTTGGGGACCCCTTGTTGTCTCCCACATATATATATACATATATAATATATATATATAATATATATATATAATATATATATAATATATATATATATACATATATAATATATATATACATATATAATATATATATACATATATATGATATATATATATTATATATATATACATATATATATTGTTCTAATTTTCAATCGTTAGTAAAATACTTTCTGTTCATCCATTCAAGTTTAAATATATATTTTTAAACTTGTAGAGTGGATGACACTCGATGTTTATACAGTTTTTTCAAACATTAATATTAAATTTAAAAAATGAATCAATAGAAATAAACAAAAATCCCACAGCATCTATAGAAAGGAAGATCGTTTGCTGTAGGGCAATGGATAGCGCGCAGGGCTTCTAATCCAAAGGTCGTGGGCTGGAATCTCATCTGGGATGGCCTAGTTTCTGAGAATGTGATTTCGTTTTTACTTTATCAGAATAATAAAATTTAATGAATGAATAAATAGTAACAAAAACAAACGCAAAAAATAGTCTAACACCATATTTAGAAAGGAAAATGGAAAATCGCTTTCTTTTTTGTCACTTAATATTGTGATTCTGTCATATGTACATTAATTGTAACATACTTATTTATATTAATTGTAACTATTTAATAAAAAGTAAGTAAAATAAAAAAAAATTTTGTTGACCTAAGTAGGAATTGACTTAAGAAAAAAAAAAAATTTTATGTTACTTGTTAGACTACTCTTACAACGCAACAAATTTGTATTTATTGTTCAGAATTCTATCGATAATGACTCTGCTCTGTGAAAAGGCCTTTTTACAATGAATTAATTTCAGAAATTTTGAAGGATTCACTTCAACAATTCGTAACAATTTCAACAATTCAACAATTTTCAGATGAAGGCTACACAGTACCCAACAAATTTCAAATAGACATAATTGTTTTTCGCATCTTCTTGTGTCCCATATCATTGAGATGATTGCCACCAAATTTCAGACCAGTAAACAAATTAGTTTTTAAGATATTTCAAGATTTTTGAGCTAAGGTTTTGATTTCGGTTTAATTTTAAAGCATTTTTCTACTCTTATATTGAATTAATTAAAAATATTTTTGAGCACAATCAATCTCTCTGAAATGTTTATTAATTCCAATTTTTATTACTAAAATCATTTTTGCTTGATTATATTTTGAGTTTTTTAAGTTCTCATAGTTAATAAATTAAGATAA
Organism: Trichonephila clavipes; assembly: GCA_019973935.1. Taxonomy (NCBI): domain Eukaryota; kingdom Metazoa; phylum Arthropoda; class Arachnida; order Araneae; family Nephilidae; genus Trichonephila; species Trichonephila clavipes. The sequence goes on along the minus strand of BMAU01001462.1, from coordinate 62,857 downwards.
ATTTCAAGGCCAATTTTTGCTTTAAAAAAGAGTTTATATGACTTAGAAGCTTTATCATTAACTTTTCCTGTTGAGAAAATGCCACGGCCAAAAGGTTCTGAGGTTGTTGTGAGAAACAATAATTCCAAGAGATGGAATTCTACTGAAAAGGATGCATCTAAAAATCAATCCTCAGCTTATACTGCAATTAGACTTCCGAATACAAGTATTACAGATAAAGCTAAATGTGTTTCCTTGATGTACCAAACTACATTATACTAAACATATTGTAGTACCATATTTTAGTATTTTAAAGTTGTACAAGAGCTAAAACTTGATAAACTGCACCGATTTAGAACTGAAAAAAAAATTAATTTTTATAAACAAACCTGGCTATTTTTAGATCAAGTTAGTATCTTAATTATTTTGTACATAAACTTCCAAAACTTTTGTGAAAATATTAGGTTAAGATTAAGTAGCAAATGCTATCAATATTATGCAAACATATTTGAATGAAAAAAAATTATTCTCAGTCATATCTAAATAAAATAGTGTTTTCATGTAAACATGTGGTCGCGGTAGGAAATCGTGTCGCGAATTCGAGCTCAGTACCACTCAAGACCCACCGTGTAGGGGAAAGATGCACGTTAAATCTATACAGAGCTCAAACGTCTTCTCGTTGGAGGGAAGAGGGGGGTGCCAGCACCGGTGTCATCCTCGTCACTTGCCCATGGTTCAAAATTACGAGGTGCGTCGCCAAAAGCCCTCGTGCAGCTGAACAGTGAAACGTTAAGATTCACTCCCTCACTTTTTGTTGAGCATACATTGGAAAATAACATATTAAAAAATTTGAGCTTTATACGGGCAAAAAAGTTTTTGTTTAATGCTTTTACAAACTTTAAATGCGTGTTTCTGACTTTCAATTTTGAACGCATAAGTGTTTTATAATCCCTAAAGCATTTTTTCTGTTGAAGATAGAGCCTTAAATGTTTTTGTATATACTTCCAAATGTATGTTCTATAAAATTAGTATGGATTTAAGGCTGAGATCTCTATTTATTTTTATAAAAAATACTTAAATTACTATTTAATACATTTTCGTGTTTTTTGCAGGTTTAGCTAGTAAAAAAAATTATTAAAAATCAACAAGGAAACAGATTTTCAAATCCACACTAACTTTTGTTTGTAATAATCTAAGAAACATAAATAAAACTCCAAATGATTAACAAATTTTAAAAAGTTGGAATTTTATAAGAGTTTGAAAAAACTTTGAAAACTCTTAATTTCTTAAAATTGTAAAATAATGGTTAGTCCAACTGACTTTTTATTTTCAGAAACAACTTAATAATATAACCTGAATATAAAATATAATTTTTTTTTTTTTTTTACTGTTACTGTCTACAAAAAAATTTTTTTTTTGAAAAAGGTACCTTAAGTATCGAACTGATAATGTAGTGAACACATTTTTTCTCTAAAATTTCTTCTAAAAGAATCACACACACACACACATTTCTCATAATTTTTCATTTCAACTAATTTTAATATTTATTTCAACTGGGGATCGTCTTAGAAGTAATTTTTCCTTATTTCGAATTAGATTTTTTGAAATTCCACCTCAAAATTTGTTTATTTAAAAACTTCCGAAAGAAAGAATCTATTTTTTTTAAATAACTAAATCAAGGGAAAAAAATTATGAAAAATAGATTAAATTTCCTAAATTGATATGAATTCTCAAATATCAAAGGTTTTAATGGTTTCTTGGATTTTTTTCATTGAATTTAAATCTTGTAATAGATAATCCAGACCTTTTTTAAAAAAATATCACAAAAATTTCAAGACTGAACAATCTATTGGATTTTCATTTTCAACCCTCCCTCTTCTGGGAAAGGCTTTAACGTAATATTTCTGTGAGATCATTTTTCTTGAAGCCTTCAATCGCGCTTCAGCGCTTTTAATTAAGTTGGGAAGAATAGTTGAGCCCTTTATTGCACATTCCGCTGTAGGGGCTCCGGCTCAGGAATTTTCAAATAACGCCTTCTCAAAGAGGAATCAATGGAACTGAGCCACGAATTCTCGGCCTGCCAATGGAATCTTTTTTCATTTGAATTAGAACGAGTTTCAAATAAAACAACGACGGGATTCAAGTCCATCAAAAGATCTATCTTAGGCTTATCAAAAGTATGTCTAATCAGTTCAAATCAAGGTCGGGGGCTCAGAAAATAATAAATCATATATTATACTGAATTGCCATTTGAAGTATCCTATTGATAAGAAGAAATTGTCATAGCATTCGAAAATATTCCTTTCCATGATCTTGAAAGTTATCTAATTTTTCAGCAACTAACTTGGATTATCCTTTTACAAGGATACATACCATCTGGTCTCTTAACAATTTGAGTAGTTTTTCGTGATTTTTGATAACCTGTTGTATAATTCCTAAATTGATAAAAGAACCCTGAAAACTTGACTAGAAAAATTACACCCTTTTTATCAAGAATTTTATCATAGATAAAAACTGAATCAATTTTACAATAGTAATGTTAGTTACAATAGTAATAAGTTTTGGAAAAAAATCAGGTGATAGAGAATATCTAACATGAAAAAGGTATTTGTACGAAGCGCTCTTGCCTAGCTTTACGTTAATCACCACTTGCTATCCGGTTAGCTTCTAACCTCCTTACTCGAACTTAAGAGTTAATCTTTAAATACAAGCCTTGATATGAATAAATTGCGTCTTCTTCGAAGGAGGAAAGTTTTCTATGGAATAATATTCAAAGAACCATTATTCTCTAAACGGATTATTAGTAGGAAGAATATGAATAGACCCGTTACCAAATTAAGGACCATGACGTCAAAAACCAGAAAAGGGGTGCAAGTGCAGAAATGTGACTTCACAGAAGCTGTTGTTCCTCGTTGTCTCAGCAGGGAAATTTTACATTTCAGCTTCTTTTTTTTTTGAGAAACGATGACTGCTCTTGTTTTGAGAAAATTTCACGACTACGTGATCTACCAGAATCCATGACTTATCGGAATCCAAACAAAGAACTGTAGCGGATGCTGTTGGAGTGGCTCATTACCAGACTGTGGAATCGATTTCAAGAAACAAGGCTTGTTCAACATCTGTCAGGACAGGATCGTTCACGAGCTACCACAGTAAATAATGACCGATATACCCTGTTAACAGTTCGACGAAATGGAACAGTCAGTGAGATACAGCTTCTTTTGGCAACAGGACGAAGAATCTCAAGTCATACAATACGAAATAGATTTCATGAGGGGGGTCTATATGCACGTAGGCCAGTGGTGTGTGTTCCGATGACCTCAAGACAACGTCAAGACCGAAGAGAGTGGAACATTGAGGTTGGAGGCAACGTAATTGGAATCAAGTGCCGTTTACGTACGAGTCCCGATTCAGTTTAGAGAGGGGCACCAGAAGTGTTTTGGTATGGAGAGAAAGGGGCACTTGAAATAACTCTCTATTCGTTGAGGAAAGATCCCATTACAGATGAGGTGGTTCAGTATAGGTGGACGTACTGACTCATTCAGACTGGCAATTTGACATCTATAAACTAAGCAGACGAGATCCTGAGCGTACCTTATGCTGTTCCTTTCTTTTAATGTAGGATAATGCCAGAAATGCGCCTTGTGGAAAACTTTCTGGAAGCTGAAACAATACAGTGTATGGAGTCCGATCTGAATTCACTCGGACTCACACTCGGACGACGCGCTTGTGTTACCTCCTGTTACTGTTCCAGACTTGGAGATTCCAATTCGTAAAGAGAGGAAGAATATTCCCCAAAGTTTCATTGAAAAGCATTCATGCCAAATAGGTGTGCGACAGCCTTAGTGTATTTCGGGGAAACCACACACCCTATTAAACATCCGATATCATTTCAAAAAAACACTTTTTTTCTTCATTTCCATGGAACCCAATGGTTGCCCTGAAGCATCATTCTTTCTAAAGAATTCCAATTAATTTTTCCTTGTCTTTCTTCTACTTTATGCCCCTCCATGGCAATGGTTTCTTCCCTTTTTACCCTCTGCTACATCTCCGGAACCCTGAGCACTGGATATCTTTTAGACGTGTTCTTTTCCTCTAATAACGGACCACCCCCAACGGACTCTAGAGATAAATATTCACGTTTTTAGACCAACAGACTTAAAATTTGGCAGGCCTTCCATTTGAGCTAGTTGACCTTTAAATTTGAAATTTGGTAGATATATTTCTGTTTTTGAGTAGAAATCCAGCATAAGTTTTGCCGAGATAGACTTCTGGAGGGGGAGTTGCAGGGAGGCGTTGAAAAATATTCCCGTTTTCGAACTACAAGACCTTCAGTAATGAAATCAAGTAAGGTTACGAGGTGTTTTTAGAGGGAAAACTTCGTACTACACTGAATATAGATTTGAAATTTGGCAAACATGTTTATTTTGTTGAGTAGAAATCCAATAAAAATGGGTTTTGCGGGAATCCTCTTTAGTGGAAGGGGTTGCGGGAGCATAAAAAAGATAATTCTACTGCAATTTTAGAAATTCCAGTCCTGTCATTTTTATATCAAGAGGTGAAAGTGTAGTTTACCTATACTACTGTGCCACAGGGAAAAAGGAATTAAAATTATGTAATTATTACAAATATATATACTATAATTATATTATAAACTATAAATAATAATAATACAAAGTGCAAATATATGTTATTTGTAATTATTATACAAATATGTAATTATAAGTATGTAAGTATTACAAAATGAAATACACTAATACTAATTTAATAAAACATTACTGGAAAATTTTATAAACTACTTACTTATATAGAGTTTAAAATCTTTGTATAAAATACTGCTACGATAGTAAAACTTACCATACCGATTTATCACCTTGTTAATATTTCCCACCAATACAAAAGAAAGAAAGAGTAGCAGCACATAAAAGTACAAATTAGTAAAATAAGATCAAACAAAAGTAAGTCTATATATATATACTTAAAAACCTAAATATTGATAGGAAATTCGTTGGAATTAAAATGACCCCAGTCTCAAAGCAGCAATCACAGCAATTTTAAAATGAAATAAAATATATTTAATTTTATTAAACATGTAGCACCATCTTGTGAAATAATTGAGTAACTGTACAGTTAAAATTAATGATCAGAGGAAAAAATAACATAGCTAAGAAAATGTGTTCAAACCTATTGCAAATACTCTGAAATTTTGTCCTTAAAACCATTGGAAATGTAATTGGAAAGAAAATTAATAGGCTTTTTTTTCCATATTCAATACAATGACTAATAAAGTTATTAAGATTTAAAATATTTGATGTATTTGATATATTTAATATATATATATATATATATATATATATATATATATATATATATATATACACAAATAAGAGATAAACATCTAACAATCACATTCGAAAAACGCAAAAAGACAGTAGTAAAATCACACAATGGACACATGAGCAACCGAGATTAAAATTATAAAATGGATGCTGCAGTATTATAAACATTGCTGACTTAGGACAGCTAATATATAAAATAATTTATATAAAAGCGGGGTATATATATATATATATATATATATATATATATATATATATATATATATATATATATATATATATATATATATCTATATGAAATAATTCTTTAATATTTCTGGAAGATTTGTAATAATAATTGTACGACGTGGACGTGGCCGGTGATGTGATTTTCTATGTTACGTGGAGCGTGGTCGAGTAGGGTATTATCGAAGAGGCACTCATGTAAATCGTTATTCCTTTTTATCCACATCCGGAAACACATACAGATCCAGTAGGGACGGCATTACACATAAAAAGAAGCAAACATCATAGCACAAACACAAACAAAGATAAACAACAACAGCAGGCTTGTTTAGCACTTGGAGAGAATTTTGTTCGTTTCCGAAATCATTAATACTAATTCGATGAAAATGATACAGAATTAAAAGAAATTTCACTCTCCAGAAGAGATTTGAAAGAAATGAAGTGTGCACATGGGTTGGTATAATATATAAAAAAATGATAGCCCATCAGCGAAAGAAAAGAGAGTATAAGGTGAGGATGGGTTAATAAGAAACATGACCCCTTCTATTTTCGCATCTTGCTGAAAAGCTTATCCCTCTGTTTTCACGCCCTGGATGCTAATGGAAGCATCTCAAGGACGCTCAAGGTCTATCCTCACTTTCCAACCATAGGAATGACAAATTAATGCCTTTTCAAGAGATTCTTTTCATTTGAACTGAAATCATTTTACCTTGGCTTTTAAGTACAGCGAAATTTAACCCCAAATCTACCGCATTATGATTGACTGCAGTTTTTTTCATGCGATATTTTTTTCATCACTTCATTGAAAAATTTAAGGGATATACATAAACAAAATACTCAAATTTGGGAAATTTAATCCATTAGAGCTAATTAATTAATTAAAAATATTCGACTCTAAAATTAATTATATACACTATTCACTTAAAACAAATAGTCTAATAGTTTTCTAAGATCTTTATTAAGATACTAACAAAATAAGACACTTAAATTTTGACATTAACTATTTTACTAATCTTTGCAATCCACTGAAAACGCCATCAGCTGAAAACACAATTTCTGCTATAAAACTATTCGCCTTCCCCGCTAAAATACTCATCATAGAACCCATGCTGCCATATATCTTGAAAGAGTGGATTTCAAAGAATATTCCTGCTAAGGCGTCAGAATATTCGTACAAATGGTTATTCTATGTAATTTTAAACCTTTATCTACCGATGGTAGTTATAAGTACCATTCACTTTAAAATTACATAGAACAACTTTTTTTGCGAATATTCTTACGATACTTAGCAGGAATATTCTTTGAAATCTACTTTACCAAGATATATGGCAGCACCGGTTCTAAGATGAATATTTTAGCGGGGAAGGCGAATAGTTTTAAGCAGAAATTGCGTTTTCACATGACGGCTTTTTCAGTGGATTGCGAAGATTATCATTTTTGTCTTGAAAAAATAGTTAATATCAAAATTTAAACGTCTTATTTTTTTTGGTACGTTAATGAAGACCTTAGAAAGCGATTTGACTGTTTATTTTAAGTCAACAGTGTATATAATTAATTTTAGAGTCGAATATTTTTAATTAATTAATTAGCTCTAATGGATTAAATTTCTCAAATTTGAGTATTTTGTTTATGTATATCCCTTAAATTTCAATGTAGTGATCCAAAAAAAAAACTATCGCATGAAAAAAACTGGCGTAAATCATAATGCTGTAGATAATGGGTTAAAGTGAGTGGTACTTATAACGTACTATCGGTAGATAAAGGGTTAAAACTTGATTGATTTCATTCAAAGAGATTTCAAAAGCCAATTGAAATATCTATTTTATACAAAACTCCATTTCTTTCTCTCTCTCTCTCTCAGATTCAATTAACTGTTAAACTATTTTAGCTGTTATCTTTTTAGTCTAAGTTTAATTATAAAATGTTAACTTCAATACCTTCAAAACAAACAGAAAAAAATGAAGGATGATTTGACACCAATTGTATTTTCATTTGCATACAACTTCTGTCCATAAAATCAAATCAAACGAAATCATTAGATATTTCTCTGATTCTTTGTTATTTCTATCGACATAATTTCAAAATCCACACATTTAAAGCCATTTTTTTTGCCTGAAATGTTCTTTTGGATTCCGCTCACAAGAGCAGCTATTTCTCAATTTGGAATCATTTCAATACTAGGGCTGGGTAAAATTCCAGATCGGTAAATTTCGTGGACGGGAGTGTTCAAATTCAAAAGGAAATCTAGAGTAGAATGCTAAGGAAATCAAATTCGACAGTTAAAAAATAGAATTCTTCAAATAATAATTACAAAAAATGCACAAAGTTTGTATTGAAATGAAAAATTAAATCATATATACATTAGTGTTTTCCCTGCAAAAAAAAACTCTTTAAAAAGAAAACCTCATTTACATAGAATTATTCAACTATAACAAAGGCCACATGTTATAACAGAAGCTGCCCTAATGCTTTAGAGTGCAGTAAAATGCGGCGTCTAACGCGCACTTTGAACACACAAAATAAGAACGCAATTGACGGGTGCGCGTTCTACGTCGAGTATCAAAGTGAGAGCTTCAAAAATAAAAAAAAGACATGTGCATAATAAAAAATCAACTTCTACAAAGATCGTAAAACTGTTTATTTAAAAGGAACTTTATGAACTTGGTTTGTTTTTCTAGAAATATATATTTTTTTTCAAAATCCTGGGATATCTCGAATAAATAATATAGGTTATACACTCATGTCCATAAATTAAGGATAATTCAGAATCACACAGAAATTGAACTCTAAAATAAAAATTTCACCTGTAGAATTATCACACACATCTTGAAGAAGAATATGTAAAGGACAGGAAACCACCAGATGGCGTGGATAGTACGTCACAATGACGAGAGTGTAAGAGAGGGGTATATAAGGAATGGTGGCAAAGAAGTAAAATTTTTCTCAAGCTCTAAGGGGTCACAGGGGTGTTAATCTTGGATTTTTTCGAATTTTCAAAAAAAATATATGTTGTTCCTCATTTTCGTTTGAACATTTTGATACCAACCACGTGATAGTACTACAAAAACTTCCAAAGTTATTCGAAAAATTCCAAACAGCAATTTAGTAATAACAATGTTTAAATGGCTACATGCCACGCCCACTTATTCTTGATTTCCGCATACGTTTTATTTTTCTGTTTTTAAAAAGCCTCATGAAATATTTTAAACACTTGCTTAATTGAGAAGGAAGCTTACAACTCAACACACACTTTTTTTAACGTGTTTTGGTTCTGTTTTGGTAATGCTAGCACGTTGTTTGAATTAACTTATCGAAATTCAAAACAGCGTTGTTTAAAACCGTTTATCAAAATTGAAAACAAAATTCTCTCGATTGAAATGGAAAATACTCATCGTAGACCTTCAGGTAAACGTCCTAAGAAAAGAAGATTTAGAGGGAACCAATTCATGAAGGTATGTTCTCATACATATGTTGCAGAAAGGAGAGATACAAGTAAGTGTGCTTCCAGTAATAAAATCTCAGGAATTCAGACTTCATTAAAGTCAAATCTTGTTAAGGTAAGTGAAAAAAAAAAAAACTTCAAAGGATATCGTATTTTTGATTTTATTTCAACTTTTAGCTCTATTTTATCAGTATCATGTTGTTTAAAATGTCATAAACCATTAACAATTAATGAAAAGTCCACTCGTGGTTTATGTTCGAATTTTGAAATACGTTGTAAAAACTGTGGGAGTGTTTGTACTTTTTCAAGCTGTGAAAACACTGGGAATAAAAATAATGCTCCAGAAATTAACAGAAGATCTATTTTAGCAATGAGATGCATAGGCCAAGGTTTAGAGTCATTAAAAACCTTTTGTGCTGTAATGAGTCTTCCTAATCCTGTTGAAAAAAAATCATATGATGTTATTAATAATAAACTTTCACGTGTTATGAAGGAAGTCGCGGAAGAAAGCATGAAAAGGGCAGCTGTCGAAAAAAATTCTTCGTCACCTGATAACCTTTTAACGGTAAGTGGTGATGGTACCTGGAAGACGAGAGGACATTCATCGTTGATTGGAGTATGTACTGTAATAGGGGCCGAAACAGGTAAGGTTTTGGATAGGGAAGTGTTGTCCTCATTTTGCAAAGGATGCGACAGTTATAAAGGGGTAAAGTTTGGTATCAAGTACAATAAATGGCAAAGAGCGCATAAGATTTCATGTAAAAAAAAATTATTCTGGCTCTGCAGGTAAGATGGAGGTTGACGGGATGTTGAGGATTTTTAATCGATCAGAAAAGCTTCACAACTTGAAATATTCAAACTACATAGGAGATGGCGACACAAAAACATTCAATGCCCTTTCTGAGAACAAACCATACGGTGATGACCATCTTATTCAGAAAATAGAATGTGTAGGCCATGTGCAAAAGAGAATGGGTACAAGACTTAGGAAGCTTAAATTAGTATATAGTAAAAAGAAATTATCTGATGGTAAAACTATTGGCGGTAAAGGTAGGTTAACTGATAGTTTAATTGATAAACTTGCGCATTACTATGGTAATGCTATTCAATGCAATTCTACTAGTGTAAAGGAAATGCGGAAAGCCATTTGGGCTGTTTGGGGTCATTCTTGCAGCACTGATGATGAACCGATGCACTGGTTTTGTCCTGCAAATCCAAATACATGGTGTAAGTATAATGCCGCAATTAATAATAATTTACAAAATTATAAACACAAACCCTCAGTTGCTAAAGCTGTTCGAGATGTAATTAAGCCTGTATTTGCAGACTTGTCTCAACCGGCACTCCTGAAGAAATGTTTAGGAGGTAAGACACAGAATCCTAATGAAAGTTTAAATTCATTAATTTGGAAGTTTTGTCCTAAGACGATTGGTTCTAGTCTTCAGATTGCAGAGATTGCTGCAAATCTAGCAACCAGTGTTTTTAATGATGGAAATCAAATACTTATTACTATTTTATAGAAATTTGGCTTGAAAATTAACAGAAATGTTTGTGTGTCCCTGGCTGAATGTGACAATCGTCGAATCTTTACGTCAAGACAGAGGCGCTTAGAATCATCTTTTGAAGCTCGCAGAGCCAAGAAAATTAAAAAGAGTAAAGAAATTGAGCTGTTTCAGGAACAGGAAGGTATATCTTATGATCCTAGAGCATTTTAGCATGTAAGTTTTAAGATTTATTTTCTCAAATTCAATTTTAAAACTTTAAAGCCCTTTTTCTCAGTTTGCGTTTTTTTTCAATTACGCGCATTGCGTTTCAAAAACTATCATACTTTGATCTATAAAACTTTACACAGAATTATAAATTCTATCATAATCTTCAAATCCTAGCTATTTATAGTATTATAAATTTTTAATTTTTTGAAATATTTCAACAAAAATTGAATTTTTTAAAAATTTTTTTTAAAAAAATGTACTTTTTTATTTTTAAAAATATATATATATTATTTTTTATTTTATTTATATAAGATAGGCTAGCATGTAATAAGGATATATTTGACTTTATAAATCAACTTATTGCTAGTAATTAGAATTATTATTGCAGAAAATATCATGCGTGTCGTAAAACTTACTATTTGTTTCTTACAAATTTTTTTCTTATTTTTATGTGCTTATTATTTTTAAAATTATGATTATATTTTAGATATTTTATACTTTTTTGAAACTTTATACCTTTATAAGAAATGTGTAAAAGAATCAAATTATTTCATTTTAATCTCAAAGAATTATTTCTAGTCGAAAATTGTTTGTATTTTGTGCTCTCGAAACATTTTTAACACCCCTGTGACCCCTTAAAAGCCTTTCAGTTCAATAACCGCATAGTTATGGCACAAAGGAAGCATTTGGATGATTTTTTACGTGGTAGAATTATTGGACGACTGGAATGTGGACGTACACAGCTGGAAGTATCCGAGGAACATGGAATCGCCCAGAGTGTCATCTCCAGGCTTTGGCAACGATTCCAAGATGATGGTAATGTGAGTAGATGTTACAGAACAGGTCGCCCCGAGTTACAACGCCGAATTAAGACAGGTATATTTGGCGGTTACTGCCAAAAGAAACAGACGAATAACCGCATCAAACCTGTCTCGTCAGCTCTCTTCAGCTACCGGATTGGTAGATTGATTGAATATTAACGTCGCACTGTTCAGCTACACGAGGGCTTTTGGCGACGGACCACGTAATTTTGAACCATGGTCAAGTGACGTGGACGACACCTGAGCTGGCACCCCCCTCTCCTAACTACCATACCACACCAACGGGAGGACGTTTCAGCTCTCGACAGATTTAACGTGCATCGCTGCCCTACACGGCGGGTCTTTAGTAGTACTGGGATCGAACTCGTGACAAAGCAAGCCACGATCCGATACCTATACCACTCGGCTACCGCGGCCACTCTTCAGCTACCGGTACGACAGTTTTAAGGCAGACCGTCTACAGACGCTTAGGGCACATTGGTCTATATGCTCGTAGGCCTGTCAGATGTGTTCCACTTACCGAAACTCACTGTAGCCTGCGATTAACCTGGAGTAGAGAGCATGCATTGTGGACACCACAACAGTGGTCTTGTGTGATGTTTTCCGACGAGTCCAGGTTTATTATGCAGTCTGATTCTCGCCGGACTTTAATATGGAGAGCGCCAGGTACCCGTTACCACCAAGAGAGCACCATTGAACGACACCATTACGGTGGTGCATGAAGGCTCGTTTGGGGAGGAATTATTCTTGGTTCCAGAACTGACCTGCATGTTCAGAGTGTAACGATGACAGGCCACATCTATCTGGATGTCATTCTGGAACAACATGTACGTTTGTTTCGGGTGCCATGGGTGCTAAATTTCTGTTTATGGATGACAACGCTCGTCCTCACCATGCAAACATTGTAGACGAATGCCTTCAATCGGAGGATATCACCCGTATGGATTAGCCAGCATACTCACCGGACTTGAATCCAATAGAGCATGTGTAGGATATGCTTGGCCGACAAATTGCAGTCCCTAAACCCCCTCCCACCTGTCTACCGGAACTTCGGAGGGTATTCCTTGATGAGTGATGTAATATTCCCCCAAGATCAAATTGATAATTTGATACTCAGCATGCCTAGGCGTTGTAAGGCCTGTATTGCATCGTCCGGGAGACATACTCCGTATTAACCATCATACTAACCATGTTATACTGTTTTTTGTAAATAGGTTCTTTTTTTTTTTTTTGAAATTTGCTCCAGGGAGTAAAAATCGCAATTTTTATTAATTATGTCAAACATATAGCATCTTTTTTGCTCTTTACGCTTTGTTTATTAAATAGACTTTACAAATAAGTCAAATTTGTTTTGCTTCTGTCTCTTTCTTTGCCTGAACTTCATTATCCTTCATTTATGGACATGAGTGCATTTCGCAGGTTCACCGCAGGTTATTTCGTAAAAAAGATGGTGCGCGTTATTCGGCACCTTAAAATTAAAAAATACCTTAAAATTAAAAAATACCTTAAAATTAACAAATGCAGCATGAAAGTATAGGTGCGCGTTCTACGCCGGATTTGACGGTAATTGTTTTGCACTTTGCGGCCGTAGTGAAAAAAGTATTATTTATGGTGAAGGCCGCTATTAATCACGCCTTGCGTTTATTTTTTTATTTATCGTCTACTCCTATTTGTTTGTCCAGTATTCAATTGGTTTGGAACTGAATTGTTGAGTGAAATAAAATGATTCGATGTTTAGATTATTTCATTGAATCTAAACAGAAACGAATTCGTTTATTTCACTCCGTTCCATACAAATGAAAAATTATGTTTCCAAACGACTAAAGGACGTCCGGAACAAACGATTAACAAACAATGAAATCACGAGGCTCGAGGAATAGCGCTGTTTCACTACATATTAATAATAAACAATGAAATCGCGAGGCTTGATGAATAGCGCTGTTTCACTACATATTAATAACACATCAATCAGTTGCTTGAAAATAAACATCAAAAGACATAATTTTATCTTCATAAAATATACTTTTGTCAAAACTTTTAATAAAATCTCATGGCCTTGAAAATATAAATTCCAAATCCATAAGGTACCCAATAGAAGTGATATTAAAGAAATAGTTTGAATGTATCACAATACTTACACCTAACTCTTTTTTACACGGCATTTACGTTCCTAAGAAAACCATGTAAAAAATGCATGCGATCCATTTGGAAATATATTTTAAAATAAGATGAAAATATTCCTGCTGGAACAAAAAAAAATCGATCCCAAAAGTATTTTAATGAACCGTGTTATTTTGAAATCGAAGAGTTGAGTGTATTTATCTTTCTCTCTCGATAATCTAAAAGGCGAGAGATGAAAAACATACTCAATCTTTTATTCCAACTGAAAGAATTAATTCTAAGAAAAATATAATACATAAAATCAAGTTTCATTATGTCAGATACATATTTCCGAAATTGTGTAAGTAATCCAATTATGTACAATAACATTTTTTATTGAAATATCTGAATTGTTATACATTTATTGATACATTAGCGGCCGGATTAAATTTTCGAGCAGCAGACGATTTAGAAAAAAATATCTCGAATTCAAATATTTGCTCCCCACACCGATAAATGAATAAGACATCTCTTAATAGCAACAGCCTATCATTGACTAATTGGCTTCAAAGAAAAGTAGAATGGACTCAACCGAAGGGTGGCCGAGTTTGGAAAAATGCTGGATGATCGAAAATGGGACTGAAAAAAGTACGGGGTTTTCATATCAGAAAATATTGTATTCCACTTGTATGGAATTAATTGCAACAGAGAAACTCTACTCCCCATATACATTGAAACAATGGAAAACTTTCTGAAGGCATGGACTACATGATTAGGAAAATGAACGAATCGATGAGAATTGACCTCTGTGATTCTACACTCCTCAGAAAAATACTTTCTAAAGGTTGTGTGTAATGAAAATTCAGCTGCAAAAATTGGCTAATTTTTCTTAAGGAAATGCGCATTTGATTTGTGCCGCTTCATCACGAAGGAACAAGACGTTGAAATACTGAAGGTCGGTTTCCCCCGCGCTTTTAGGCTCACTAGGGCTTCTTTTGCTTGGGAAATTATAAGATTTCCATACTCCCGGGAATCCTTCCTGTGATATCAATTTTAGCCGACCGCACTTTGCACGTTCACTCCGAATTCTTTGGAAGGGGAAATGTCCGTTGAAACCCCCAGCAGTGTGGCTAAGAGTGCAATAAGAGAAACCGTAACACCCTCGGAGGGGTGTGGGGAAAATAAAAATTAATATTGATAAAACAATAGCAGTACTCTTCACCAAAAGGAAAACAAAACCAACACCTCCTACTCTATACTCCACACAACTCCAATGGTCTCAGAACACAAAATACTTAGGACTGACTCTAGATAATAAACTCACATGGAAACATATAATTCAAAAACGCGAGATAAATTCCGGAGAGCTCAAAGAGCCTTTTTCCCCCTAATTAGCCGGAATTCAGTATTGAATATGTACAATAAGTTACTTCTCTACACTGCCGTTCTGCGTCCAATTCTGACTTATGGTTCACCTGTGTGGGGTTACGCAGCAGATTCTAATATTAAAACACTCGAGGTTGCTCAGAACTCTATTATCAGAAATATAGTTAGAGCAGATAGATACACCAGAAATTCTAAAATTTATGAAGATACTAAAATTCTTCCTTTTAAAAGCTATATACAAAAACTGGCTATTTCATTCTTTAATAACTTACCCAATATTGATAACGAAAACGTAAAATTGCTCAATAATTATATTCCAATGCCAGATCTCAAGAGACCTAGGAGAATCCTCCTAGACTCCTACAATCCCCCCTAACAATTAATTTAGTCACTTGCCGGGTGGCGAGTGACCACTACCCTTGCTAAATTCTTAAATTCTTCATTTTTAAAATTTTTTTCTCTTATTTTTATTTAATCTTACTCAATTGCAACCCCACACATGCTAGTTCTCTAGACCTCCCCTCTGATTTGTTCCAATGCTTCAGTGCAGCCAATTGAGTGCCTACTCTCGCAGTGCCATTGACCAACCACAGCAAAGCCTTATAGACAACATTTGGACATTCCCGCCGAAACCGTATTGAAGAAAATCCCCGATCTCAAAACCACGCCTACTTGCCACGTTCGAACCACCAATAAGGACACTCTCTCATGCAGGCCCACCCACACAAGGACTCAGCAACAATCTCGATATGGGATGGAGGAACGCTTCGCGTTCCATTTCCCAGTGACATCCAGCGTCATCTCGGAGGGGTGTGGAAATTGCAGCTTGTCGCTTGCTTGCACCTTGTCACATGCTTGCAGCTTGTAGCAGCAAGAAACAATTTGTTTTGTCTCGAAAAGGTATTTAGTCTTTAAAGAACTTCTGCTAGCACGACTATTCTGATAAAAGTTCTGATATCTTGATTTATGTTGATAACGTACGTATTTATATTTATTTATTTAATTTGTCATTTGAATTTTTTCCCCGGATATTTGTCTCTTCATTACAAACTATTCAACTGAGTCAGCAGTTAGAAAAAGGGAATAAACCCCCAAAACTGTTAAAGGGAGAAAATTTTTTTAAAAAAAATCTTGCAACTCTTTTCTTATTTATTATGTATTTATCAAATTTTTGTATAAGATCCTTACATTATAATTTAGCTAATTTTATGTAATAAAAAATATAACAATTGCATCAACAAGAAATTCGTTGCTCTTATAATATCTCTTAAATGCAAGAATTGATATTTTTCCAACAGCAAATGAAGCAATGCAAATACATGAAACTGGGTGAGGCTTCAGACATCAGCTGAAGCTGAGAGAGTATTTTCTGAACAGGCTGAGTGATAAAAGCATACATTGTGCTTATGTTTTCTTAAATAACACTTTAAAAAGGAATCATTAACGTATTGTATATTTTTGTATTTTTAACTGAATTTAAAAATGAGTATAAATTTTTCGATTTACATGTATCCTTATTTTATATAATTATTATTGATACCAATTAAAAATAGCTTGTTTTTAAATATTTCGAAATTTTGATGGAATGACTATTATGTTCCCGGGATTTCCCGGAAATTTTTACGGGGCCCTCAACGTTATCTTGATCATTTTCCGACATTTTTCTTCATTAAATGTGATAGCAGCAATCATTTCTGAATTGGACACAATGCCTTGCTAGGTATCGTTCTGGAACGGGTCTGCAAGTGGGGTTGTTTCGACCTGCAAGTGTGTGACCGAGTTATCTCAGACTCTACTGCAGAACCTTCTTTTTCAAATACACCCAACTCTTTTTTTACATGGGAAATACATTCCTTAGAATCGTGCAAAAAAAATCACGTAAGGAATACATGCGACATATTGTAAATTTAGCGACATATTCCTCAATTTTAAAAGAAAATCGTGTAAAAAAAGTAATTCTAAAATCCATGTTAGATATTTATAAAACAAAAACAATTCATTTTTATTGCAGGAAAAAAATTCAAACTTGTATACAGTGAAAATTGACAGTCTATAAGGACTAAAAACTGGGATTGAAAAACTACTACCACCTATTCATCGCTACTTGATAACAAGCGTGTCTTAAGAACTGGATCAAAAAGGCTACTATAAGTAGCTGTGTCAAGTAGGTATAGCACTACTGTCGGTTTGGATTCAAATAAAGAATTTCGTTCGTTATTTCTGTGTTAGTTTTTTATTAATACAAAGTCTGTTATATACATATTCGCGGATGATCTCCAGTTGCTTGTATAATATATTTGATATCCCAAAACTTATGATTACGTATAAATTTTAATGTACGTTTTATGTCAGGATTGTGAGTCCATACCTGTAGCAAATTTCAAGCCCTCGCAAATCAAACCAGCTGTTAATAGCTGAACTTGTCATTGTCGACTTCTTTATTAACATAAACTGTCATAAATTCGATCCAATCCTAAGGGCATCCAAATTTTTAAAAATTCATGCTAGAACAAAAATTGCATGTAAAAAAAAATTGTTCAGTTCGTGTACCGTGCTATTTCAAAACCGTGTAAAAAAAGAGTTGGGTGTATGTATATTTAGAAAATTGTCAAGGTGGAATTACAAATAGTTAATTGAATCCGATTGATCGAATCCGAGGTATAATTTATTTCTCAAGAATACATGCAAAGCTTCAATTTTCTGATATTTTGCAATTGAATGATAAGTGTGTGGAATTGTCAGTAAAAGTAGCCGTAGACTTAATTCTTGTATTTAAAAGAAAGAAAAGACATTAGATTCAAAATTTATAGCGGCCTCTCGAGCTGGGGAAGTAGTTTCGAAAGTAGTTGTTCTCAGTAATCATCACACATTGAGGCCAGAATAAAACAAACAAGAAAAAAAAAGAGCAAAGTCACCAAATAATCAAAGAAAAAACTAAAACTACTTAATTCTATACGACATGTAAGGAAAAAAGATGGTACAAAACAGAAAATGTCATATTTTGGTCTGAATTCTTTGATGCAAATATTTATCCTGAGCGGTGGACCATCTCTTTTTAATAGAATTCTTTTTACTTGTGCTAGTAATATAAATGCGCCAACTGTTGGTGAAACATTTAACTATAAAGTTTTTCTTGCACTAAATAAATAAAAAATTTTCCTTTGTATTTCTTTTCTATGTCCACCTGCTGAAATTAATTGATGTCTTTAAAGAAGTGTTTGCGATTTATCATCCAAATTACTTCTGAAAATTTATTTGCTTTCGAATTAAGTTCTGAAGAGATTTCTCAATGTTTATTCTTTTCTGTTCAATATAACTAATATTACATTATTTTGGGGTTACTTTCTTAATAGCTCGAATATATTATTAACATAAATTTTTTAATGATCAACTGGAAATATGTAACTAAAAAACAACGCAATCTGCTTTCAAAGTTATGCGCTTTTGAAGGGTATTTCCGTTCCCCACTCCATTTTTTAGAAATATTCAGATTGCATCGCATGTAGTAGAAACATAAAACATTCGTCGTTCATATAAGAAACATTCGCAGTTTGTTACATAAACATCCAACCAGTTTTTGAAATCACCTTGAAAGAGGACTTTTTCTCTCTCTAAAGGTCCACTCTTTACATGCTTCCTTATGATGGACTTCCATTCTCTTGCTTTTCTTATTTTTAAAGTTGATTTACATTCGAATCGGTTTCAGAATCGAAGAAAAAATGTTAGACGATTTCAGCAATTCAGCTGAAAAGACTGTTGACAATTAATTTTCGGATTAAAAAAATTGAAACTTTTGTTAGTTTTTCATTTTTCCTTGCATAGAATTATTTACAAATGGTTTTAATAAGAAAGAGTCCTTGGAATAAAACTGTAAAGGGTATTTCGCCCCCAAAAAACAAATTGTATTTACTTCAGCGACATCACCTTTAAGATCTAAGGATTTTTTACATAGAAGATAAGGACACAAGACTATAGAAATTGGTAAACAAAAAAAAAGTACACAAGTCAAACGCGTTTGTTTTGAATAATAAGCGTGTCTTGCGTCCTCCAATAGTCGATAAAAATATTAAAAACTTGTCTTTTGATGAATGTCGTTTCTTTCGAATTCCAAGGAAAAAACAGAAATCGATTTCACATGGGTGTAAACTTTGAACAAGCTGAAAAAAACTTCAGAGGTCAGTTTCATAGCTGATTTTAAAATCAAATCCTCAACTGAATTTAAAATAATAATGTCACTCAAAATTTTCGGTGTTTATTTCTCGCCCTCTAGAACAGCAGTCACCAACCGGTCAAAATTATTTTAATGGTCCACAGAAAAAATTGGCATACCGCATTAAAAAATGTGTAATATGTAAATAATTTTTTTTCATTTTTTGAAATAATTACTGCATTACCCTCAATGGGTATATTTCACATTAATAAAATAAAAGCTTTCTGATTAATATATAAATGTATTGATAATTTTTTCCAAATTCCTAATAGTGGTCAAAATCAAGCTCTAAAGACTAGCTCTAGAACTCTTGATCCAAACTTGATCATTTCATCACGGGCTCAATTGGGACCATTATTTGAATTGAATGGAATCACTCACGGCTCTGACCTAAGCTACAAATACCGGTCACTAAACTACCATGAGCCCTATAAATTGTCGGAAACTTTTTTTTCGTCAACTGAATTGTAAATTAAGAAGGAAATGAATTTTTAAGTATATATAACTCTCTTCATTTCATTAGAGAGAAGAGAGAGAGAGAGAACCATAAAAAGAATTACTTGAGGGGAAAACTTTTTAGATTCATTGAAATGTTTCTATATACTTAATTTACTTTACACGAATTGTATCCAATTTTTTGAATGTGTTAAGTCAATCTTGGTCCAAATTCAACATGGAACCCCTTTTCAGACCTCTTTGTGGTTTGTATTTCTACAACTGCTTAGAATGTTGTGTCTTTAAAATTCGATAAGTAAGTTTTTCTATTTAAGATGCCAAGTTCATTTAGATCAGAATGAGGGTACTAGAAAAAATGGAAGCATTGAATAAAATAAATTTTTCTGCTCTTCCTAGGAAAGCGTGGTCAGAATGCAATGTGAAATCTTTTCTATCTGAAAAACATGATCGAATCCAACTCATTGTAAGTCTTGATCAATCGTTTTAACATTCAAGGGCATGTCAGTTTCAAATGGAAAATTTCACTTAATTTCGAATGAAATTTGTAGTAAAGTAAGAAAAATGAAAGCAATTATTATTTAAAAATAAATGAGTGGGTACTTTCATTACCTTTAGAATTAATTCATTACATGATATATACTTTCATAACAAGTAAATTACGAAAAACAAACTATTCAAATGAATAAGGAATAAAAATAATACTACGCTTAAGAAGAGAAGATACGCAACAAAATAATGAATAAACGACAAAACCCCCCAAATTCCTTAATTACAGGAATTATTAAAGTGTTTAGGAGTGCTACGTCGTAATACTTTTTGTTACAACTATTGCAAGCGTACGATAATTTTTTATTTCTTAAAAGGCTCAAAATTCCTTTGAATCAATTGACTGAATTTCTTATGTTATTTGAAGGGGGGATTATTAGAATTGGATTCACACACACAGTGGCAAGATTTTTATATTTCCCTCCAATTGTATGAAAACTAAATTTAATAATATAAATTCCTTGAATTTACAAAAGAAACTTATCGCTTTTGCTTATGAACCAAAAAAGAAAGAAATATTCCAAAAGGTTGAACGTATATTGGAAAATGTTTTTGATTTTTCCTCAAAGAAAATTAATTCCGAAGTAAAATATATTTATATTACATTTATTTTAATTTTATTAATTTCCTTTTTTCTTTGTCTCTCATTTTCTCCTTCTTTAGAATACAGTGAGAACCTTTTCAATGAAATGAAGTTATGCATTAAATAAAACAGATTGTATCGAAATAGCAGAATTGTACACAAACTGAATTTATAATGCAATTAATAATCATCTGGATTAAATTGTAATAACGTCTATTGAAATCGATAACGATACAAAGTATTTAGATTTAAGTGAAATGAGTAAAAAGAAATAAAAAACACAAAATCTGTTTTACATGGAGGTAGTTGAATCAAATTAACTTAAGGTTAAGAAATTCAATCGAGTCTCTTTGTAAATGGAATTATCTGAAGATATCGATCCAAGAAAATTTGACTCCTTTTACGATTCAATTTCATTAAGCTATTACACAAAATACTTGAATTAGGTATTTAAATGTATTCAATTGTTTGGGCTAAATGAATCCATTTTACCTCTCGTATCAATTTTAGAATAATAATAAATTTCACTATTTTTAGTCTATGTGAGGAACATCTTTTTTCATGTTTCATTGAATCGAGGTCAGTTTGTTTAAAAATCTATGAGTACAATTTTCCTATGCAAAATACATGTTTAAGTAACTGCATTGGACTGTTAGGGGAAATGGAATGCAACTCACCTCACTTTCTCTGGCCCGGAGAACCACTCACTCTCTCGAGAGAATGACACCAACTGCCGGGAGAACTCGGCTCATGAAGGGCGCCAACTGAAGTCGCCAGTCGCCAGTTTTTCGGAAAATTTTGTCAACTGGCTCAGAGTTAATAAAATGGAGTGATATCAATGTTTATTTTTTTACATTAATTACGCTTAAAAGGTATGAAACTGAAATCACTCCTAGTTTTTCTCTCCCTTTTGAACTCGGGGAATGCGTTCTTCGAAACACCGTGCAAAAAATACGATCTGTATAGTAAAAAGGTCGATATGTATTACGTTATCCATTATGTAGGATGAAATAAAGCATGTTATTTTATTCGAAAAACCGCCTTAAAAAGGATGAATATCTCCCGTGTAAGTTCTTGAATATGTATATTTCCCTTTATATGTATTAATATTAAATTTTTATAAGTGTTTCACACAGTTAAAAACTAAAACAAATATAGGACACATTCAAGAAAGAATAAATAATAGCAATTAATTATTACTTAATAAAAGTTTTTCGTTAAGTAATTATGAATCCTAATAAGAAATATCTTTCCCATGCAATGAAGAATTGAAAGCTCTAATGACGTTAGGAAAAATTTTGGAACTACTTTTTTGCTACTTTTTTACCTGTTTTGTTTTATTTATTGATTGATTACCTTTTTTTTGTCATTATTTGAACAATTCTTGGTGTCACCAGCTAAGCAAATGTTGTTGGAGTTTTTTAGTTTTAATCCACACACACACACACACACAATGTTGAAAGAATTATTTCATCTCAAAGCAATGAAATGAGGGAATCGTGTCAGCCTTACAAAAAAGACCGTGTTATTTCAAAATTGTGTAAAAAAACAGTTGGATGTAGTATAAGTCCTCTAGAATGACACAGTGTTCCTAGTTTTTTTTATTCCCCTCGGATTATAAGAAATAGTTTGGGGGGAAAATACTGACAGGGTTGGAGATGGGTGAGTGAGTTAATATTAACGTCGCACTGTTCAGCTACACGAGGGCTTTTGGCGACGGACCACGTAATTTTGAACCATGGTCAAGTGACGTGGACGACACCTGAGCTGGCACCCCCCTCTCCTAACTACCACACCACACCAACGGGAGGACGTTTCAGCTCTCGACAGATTTAACGTGCATCGCTGCCCTACACGGCGGGTCTTTAGTGGTACTGGGATCGAACTCATGACATGCCTGCCATGGTTGGATACCTTAACCACTGGGCTACCGCAGCCCCGGGTTGGAGATGGGTTTATTGGATAGTGATGCTATCAACATTTGAATCATTAATAAAGATCTCATTTCTAGTCGATGAGCATTCCACTAAGAGATTCTCCGACGTCCATAAAAGCAGACGCCACTGATTAGAAGCGCGTCCAAAATACAAATTTTTTTTCCAACATTTTGAAACTTTTTGTTCTACAGAGTGTTTTTTTTTCCAGGTATAGAAGTTTAAGTTGGCATTACTTTCCAAGATGGCAACCGATTTAATAGCTGTCAGATTTATTCTCAGTTTGGTTTGGCAATTCATCATGAATAGACTCACGCCTGAACAACGCTTTCAAATTGTGCAATTTTATTTCGAAAATAATGGTCGCGATTTTCATAAGCGAATTTTGTTTAGCGATGAAGCGCACTTCTGGTTGAATGGCTACGTCAACAAACAAAACTGCCGCATTTGGAGTGAAGCTAATCCACAAGTGTATGTCGAAACACCGTTACATCCAGAAAAACTGACTGTTTGGTGCGCTTTATGGGCTGGTGGAATCATTGGTCCGTACTTCTTCAAAAACGATGAAGGCCACAACGTTACAGTCAATGGTGATCGGTATAGAGCCATGATTACTAACTTTTTCATTCCTGAATTGAACAATCATGATATCCAGGAGCTGTGGTTCCAACAAGACGGCGCAACATGTCACACAGCTCGTGCCACAATCGATTTATTGAAAGACACGTTTGGTGACCGCCTAATTTCACGTTTTGGACCTGTGAATTGGCCTCCAAGATCTTGTGATTTAACACCGCTAGACTATTTTTTGTGGGGCTATGTAAAGTCATTGGTCTATGCGGATAAGCCAGAAACGCTTGACCATTTAGAAGACAACATTCGCCGTGTTATTGCCGATATACGGCCACAAATGTTGGAAAAAGTCATCGAAAATTGGACGTCCAGATTGGTCTGCATCCGAGCCAGCCGTGGCAGTCCTATGCCAGAAATCATATTTAAAATGTAATGCCACAAGATTATCTTTCGAATTAAAAAAATTCATGTCAATCGAATAATACATCGTTCTTTTATTGCAATTTAAAGTTCTATACCTCTAAAAAAACACCCTTTATCATGAAATGATGGTTTTTGAAAATATTTGGATAAGAGACTTTTTTTGACTGGAAACAAAACAAAATGTGTTGTGTAAATAAATCTTAAAAACTTTAGGCAATTCGAAATATTTCATAACATTTGTCTTCAGAAATATCTTCTTCATGTTATTCAAGTGTTGTTCTTAATATTGAATCCAATCATGTGTTGGATTGGAAGTAGAACTTTTTTGTTTCTTTTGAAATTGTACTGCCATCAGGACACGAGTGGATTTATAGAGAATTAGATTATCATTTCTCTCTATGCCAATAGCGTATGAAAAAATATCCCCTCCGCTAATACTGCTAATAATACTTAATACTGCTAGACTTTTCTAGTGTTATCCACTATACATTAAACCAACTCACTGTTAGTCCACCTGTTGATTTTTTTTCTGCACAATTTTCTGTTTGAGAATTTTTAATGGTTGTGGAAAAGAATACTCTTGATACTATATGATACTTTTTACTTCTAATGGGCTGCAATTGGTGCTTTACCATAGCACGTTCTCGGAAGCTGGTGGCTGTTTTTAGTGCAGCACCCTATTGGCGGATACCAATCGCCACAGGTAATTTTGACGCCCAGTTTTCTCCCTGGAGGGAGGCACCTGTGTTCTGATGAGGCAAACCTGTACTAGGATTTAATTTTTCCGAGAGCACCCAAGTCAAGCAGATACTCTAGGGATCGTTTAAATGTCGTATAATCATACAACATGGCCGCTGTCGATTTTCTGCATCACGAAAATCCATCGACTTGGGCAGGTGCAGAAGGCAGGCAACAAACCAACCACGCCACCCAGCCGGCTATATGATACTAATCTCTAGGACATATTTTTCTCCATATACTTCTTAATTGCAAGATTAGTGGCCGATAGATGCGTCCACTTAAGAAAAATTGAAACTTGAGCTTTAACACTGAATCAGTTTCAGTCAACTTAATGCAGCTGGTGTCCAAAAGAGATATTTGGACAAAATTTTGACTCAATGCATGGAAATTAAGCCAAGTGCTAATACCTTATGCTGTAAAGCAAAAAATAACAACAACAAGAGCACATGAGTTGAATGTAGGCAAAGGAGAGCGACATAAGTCAAAATAGGATACGACATAGTTCTGTATCCCTCGTTTACTAAGAGGTGCTATACAGCTATACAAAAGTCGCAACGTGTTATATAGTTAATGAGACTATTCAGCAACGTTTTTGTGGTAGTATTATTGTTCCCATTCTTTCAAATGAGCCTATTTTAACGCCTGAAGGATCATTGGAAGGGCTTATTGATGTGCAATGGCTCGTCCTAGTACTCTATTAAGGTTTCGTGGCTCACACAATATCGAAAGTTCTTTCAAATAATAGTTCTATGTAATCATTTCTAAAAACGGTCTCCCAAATCTCCTCTAAAAAGTGGTACGTAGGGTTCCAGAATTTCATCTTTCTAGCGGTCTGCTCTCACTGTAGCAGCAAAGTAGATATGGAGTGATGTTCAACATGACTCCTTTTCGCACAAGGGGCCACTAGTAGAATGGATTTCTCTGGTGTTTAGAGGACGATAGCATTTTCAGGTGATCTCTTCATGAGTTTCGCTTTGAGTGCTGAATTGCGATTCGCCACTGAAGAGGACGTTCATCTTGCATCCAAGAAGAGTGTCTCGCATACTGGCTCGCATGGGAAGATGTGTTAGAGGAACGTACAGCACTGGTTGACGAACCGCTAACCGTCTCTACAAAGTTGATCTCGATACCATTGTTCCAGACACAGTCTTAAGAACAGCTGCCTATACCTCTAGGACATTTCAAACCCCATAGTGATCCTCCACAGATCATGGGACTATTTGGCGATATTGTCCAATTCACCTAATGAATGTATCCGATGTCTCAAATCATCGCAAGATCAGTACATTGGAGAGTCAATGAGTGATTTCATCAATGACAATCCACATTCTATCCTGTTAATGGCAATTTATCGTTTAAACGATTTTGTGCAGTCATTTTAACTTAAATCTGGGTGATTGGTGCTACTTTCTTAAAAAAGCGCAAAATTGAAATCATTTCTTAAATTACACTATGTAACATCACTTTTGAAAATGATAATGGTAAATATTTCTATTGATTACAAAAAAATGTGTTTGTAACTTTTTGATTCTGGACACCATAGTATTTCGATTATACACGAATCTAAATATATTAAAAATTTTAGAAAATAGCATATTATATATAATTTAATGTATTTAGTTAAACAGGATGATATTTCCTGTGAACCCCGCGATCTCTAAAAACTCGATAATTGAGCAATTCTAAGTAGCAGAAGTATTAGTTAAAGTTATGAATTTATCGTTTTTCAGTGGTACAAGTATCAAAGGAAGAAGAAAGAAAGGATTATTTGGAAATATATGTAAAAAAAAATGTTGGAATAAAAAGGGGGACTTATATGTTCATAATGACCTCGGAAATTATTATGCAACATATTTGGAAGCTTAAAGGCTTTTAATCTATAAAAAAATAAGACTAGTTAATCTTTCAATAACTAAAAATATTATTTATTCCATTAAAATTTACATAAAGCAGAAAATACGAGTATATTGGAAAATAAACTTAACCACGTTGACTTACTTCTATATATAAGCTACTAAATTATTTCTTTGTGATTATCTACTCCAGGAGTGGGCATTAAGTCGATCGGTAGACCACCATTTTGAAATGACCACATGAATATTAATAGTTGGTAAATAGATACCGAAATATTCAAGATTGGCTGACAGTATGCGACGGGTCTATCTGCCTTCCTTTAAAACCTAATCCTCTTAGCGGAATATTGGGTCTTTAAAAATTATTATACGAGGTATATCCAGAAACTAAGTTCCGTTTGGTCATAAAAATAAATTGTATACAGATACAGAAAAAACATTTATTGGACAAAAATGTAAAACTCTTAAACTACCTTTCCACATAACTGCCGAAATTTTGCAGGCATGTGTCATATCGTGGCACAAGTTTTTCTATGCCTTCTTCATAGAAGGTTGCCGCCTGTGTCTTCAACCAGTTGGAAACATTTTCTTTCAGCTCTTTGTCATTGTTGAAGTGTTTACCGGCAAGGAAAGACTTGAGATGTAAGAAAACATGAAAATCCCTAGGAGTGAGGTCAGGGCTGTACGAAGGATGACCAAACACGTCCCAGCCAAATCCTCATAGGAGGGTTTGTTCGTAAATTCACAAATTTGCCGATAAATTTCTATTGGTTTCACTTTCTTAGCATTCAGAAAACGAATTACACTGGTTTCACTTTCTTAGCATTCAGAAAACGAATTACACTGGTTTCACTTTCTTAGCATTCAGAAAACGAATTACACTGGTTTCACTTTCTTAGCATTCAGAAAACGAATTACACTGGTTTCACTTTCTTAGCATTCAGAAAACGAATTACACTGGTTTCACTTTCTTAGCATTCAGAAAACGAATTACACATCTGATTTCGCACGCAGCGGGATTTTCAATCAACACCGACATTGTAAACAAGCACAACAAAGTGTACGTGGCTGACAGTGATCTAAAAATGACGCATGCTTCTTCTCCTTGATACTGAGCGTCTGTCGGGCATGCGCGGAACTGCGATCGCTGCGCTGGAGCGGATATAAATAGAAACGGAACTTAGTTTCTGGATATGCCTCGTATTATAAAGCTTTCTCCCGAAGAAGAACACAGAAAGGAATGTTTAAGATTTCCACAGGAAATCTTAAACACTCCTTGGTTACTCTCACTGATTACGACTTGGATATGGCACTTGACCAGCAATCGACCATGGAATTTGAACCACAATCACCCTACTCTACCTCATCCACAGAAACTGCTCCCTTACAGTGCGAAGAGCTCACCGCGATAAAGGTCTACATTAGGAGGCTGCAAATTATTTGCAGCGAAAGAAAAAATCGTCTCCCTGCTCAGACTGGACCATGGCAACAGCGAAGCTGACTCTTTCTATCAGTTCACATGGAAGAAATTCCAGGACATCCAGAGCACATTCCAAAAAGCGGTGAGTGATTTTGACTCTCCCCACCCGTACCAATCCCGGATGCTCACATCATATTTCTCCAAAAAACACCCCCTCCCTAGTACTCAGCCTCCATCTCCCCCCACTCAGAAAAACTGCAAGAGTTACTACTCTCGAACCCCCCACTGATTTAAATTTGCAAAATCCTTTCTCCCTTCTCCCAAACGTCTTGACTAGACAAATCTCAGGTCAACAGACCCGACCAATAGTAGCTAACATGCCTAACGCTGCAACCAGTCAGCAGCCCCCACAAGGCAACAACTCTCTACCACAATTAATGCTAAAAATCACAGATAATTACCGTGTGCAAATTAATAGCATTAAAAAATTACACCCCAACTTAAGACTTCAAAAAATATCTATTCTATGTTATAAAACCAAAAAATGAGCGTCCTATTAAAATAGCAATAAAAAGATTGCCAAAGCAGAATTCGAATCTGAAAAGGTAACCCAACTCATCAGACAAAATAAAAATTATCCTAGTTACCTTACCTTGCTCAATAGAAAATTGAAAGATATTCGATAGGAAAACTCTTTCGCACCTTAACATTACTGTTGATGGATATAACGGAGTCTCACACAGTGCTTCACTTGCAATAATTTGCATCACAGTGCTGAGAATTGCTTCCTCCAACCCCACTGTCTTAAATGCGGAGAGGAGCACATCCCGAGTAAAACAAAGACTCGACACTAAATTCTGTTTAAACTGTCAGGCACATGGCAGGGAAAAGCACCCTAAGGGCACTGCTAAAATAAAAAAAATAGTCTTTACACACACACAATTTTTTTATTTATGACCTCAATAAATAACAACACAAATAATAGCACAAATAATAACGCAGGAATTAATAACAAAACTAAACAGGTGGTGCCACGAAGACCCGAGACCAAACTGAGGCCGTAAGTCAAACCCCTCCCATTCATTTCGCAAATAAATTGAAATCTTAATCTTAACTTGAACATTCCCAACGGGAATAACTAAAACCCTACTACGAGCGACTGTTCAATGCCTGGTTCAGTTGCTGCAAGCTCTAAATACTACCCTGCCATTAGTAAATAATTTGGATCAAGTAAATTCCGCACAAGCGGATCCAAACCAAATGTACAGCCTAATAGAGGCATCCTGCAATAAAAATAATGATCAGTAAGTCCCCAATCGGCCTCAGTTTGGTTTCTTGAAACGCTAACGGCCTACTAGGTAAAATTGTCCAACTTAAAACTTTCATAGAGAAGCACTCCCCAGACCTAATTTTAATTCAAGAAACACATTTGAGACCAACACACAACATTAATATTGCTAATTACACTTGCTACAGGAATGACAGACCTACAAATCCAGACACCGACAGGTGAAACTCTTCTTCTCATCAAAAAGTCTCCCCACCCCTCCCCTTCAAGCTATTGAAACTACTATTGTTATACTAACTCCTCTTGATCACGATCCAATCTCGATATTACTATCGACATATTAAATTTAATTCAAACTACCAGTAATTGACTTTTATCCAGCGAATTCAATGCCACACACACTGCTTGGAACTGCAAAACTAACTCCTCCATAACTTTTCTAATATGTTAAATCTTCACATAGCCTATCCGAACTCTCCCACAAGATTCGGTCTCAATTTCTCTAATACTTTAGACTTCGCTATTATTCGAAACTTCTACTCCCCTTTCACAATAAATTCACTTCACGATCTGTCTTTAGATCACAACCCTGTTCTTCTTAACTTCACTCTTAAATTTAATAAAGATCTCACTAATCCTAGAGCCATTCATACGAACTGGCCATTATTTTCTAAATATCTCAATAGTACATAATATCTCACTTCTAAACCTTTATCCGAACTCTATAAACTCCAAAGCCGAAATAGATAAAAAAAAATCACTGTTCACTGATATGGTCCACGCCGCCCATAGCCATGCCTCTCGACCAATAGAAACGCAGCACAAGAGTTACACTCCACCGTACATTCACAAACTCATAAAACAAAAATCAGTACAGAAGCTTATATCACAGAACTCTTGATCCACACTACAAAACACTATACAATAAAACACAACGCAATGTTAAAAAAGAACTTCGAAATTACAGTAATGAGAATTGGACTATACCAAGCTAAAAGCACTCAGCACTCAAGACAACAGTCTATGGGCGGTACAGAAATTTCTTAATAAACGCTCTGACGCTTTAAATTGCACAACCGGCTGTAACCAACGATCAGAAAGCTAATATCCTTGCTAACACTATAATAAGTAACTTTACTAAAAATACCAGACCCAATAGAAACTACGATGAAGATTATGCAATAATCCAAAACACAGTTAACACCTTCCTCTCCCTCCCCCCACTACTATTGAGAGAGAGAGAGAGAAACTGCCTATCCTTCTGAAATAATTTCTTACATCAAAAAATATAATTCTAAGAAAGCACGAGGTAAAGATAACATCAGTAACAGGATGACAAAGAATTTTCCTCTCAAAGCTATTCTAATGCTTACCATACTTATTAATAAAATCCGAAACTTAATCACTTTCCAACTACTTAGAAAGAAGCCATTATTTTTCCTATACTAAAACCAGGTAAACATTCTAAGCTATCTACTAGTTATAGACCAATTTCCCTACTTTCTACTTAAGCAAAATAACAGAATCCACCATTCTAACAAGATTAATGACTTTCATTAATAATATAATAAATCCTAACCAATATGGATTCCCTAATAAGCTATCGACTATTTTAACCACTAATCAAATTAACTGAAACTATTTCTGAAGGTTTTCAGAAGAAAAAGAGCATCGGCGTGGTTTTCCTGGATAACTAGAAAGCTTTCGACCGTGTGTGACTACCTGGACTAACATTCAAGCTAATTTCTTACAATCTAACCCCATCCCTCATTCACCTACTCCACTCTTATATAGCAAATCGCTCCTCTCAGGTCTAGGATACTCTCGCCAACTCTAAAAATATAAATTGTGGTGTGGCCCAAGGAAGTTTCCTTGGACCCTTTGTGACGGGTTCACGCGTCTTTTCATTAACATATCTTTTTGGGCTCTTTGTGGCCAGAAAGAATGGCAACTCTTTTCCAACTAACCCAAGTAAAGCGTGAAGAAAAGATGTATATATATAAATTGGGAAGCTTTTAAATATCACATAAATTTAGAGTAAGCCGAGTGGCATTTGGGGAATGTTATGATAGTCCATATTTCAAGTGTGAAGAGGTTTTGAGAGGTTAAGTGACAGTCAACAGAAGTTAACCGTGACAGAAAGCCCTTAGATCAAGGTGCATACCATTGCTCGCCAATAAACAGCAACTTCAACTAGGATCAGATTGATCGCTACTTCATTCGACATTAAGGTAGGAGGGACTATTTAAATATTCGGATCTGTGATAGCTTTGGAATTAAGCTTGGGGCGAGTTAGTTATTGATAGTGGTCTGAGTTACGTTATTTCGGTATTATATATTGTGTGTTTAGCCACCGTAGATTCTCTCACATATCATATTATGTAATCTGTTAAAGGTTTAAGTTAAGATCTTAATAAAGTCATATTAAGATCATGGCAGCTTCTTTTATTCCTACACCTCTAGCTCACGCTGATAATCACGAAGAAGGGCATCCGAGGGGGGAGCCCTTACAATGGCGCCCAACGAAATTTAATTTATATGAGATAAGAGGCGCGAACGGGTTTAGTGCTTTGACAGAAGTGTACTTTTCTGGGTCCAAGAACGTTAAAGAGTTTTTTGGAGGGTATTCACAATCAAACACGTTTAATTGAGATACCCAGTGATTTATCATGTGCTTATTTGAAAGGTCATCTCCTGGGGGCAAGATTGATATCAGATATTCTGGTCAACGTTAGTGTAAGATACAGCCACGGTCTTTGCGCAGTTAAGGACGGCTTTGTCAAAAGCATTCCCTGCTATCAGTAATAAGAAAGATTTAGAAATAAAGTTTTATGCTTCACAACAGAGAAGGGATTAGGAGCCAACAGATTTTATTTACGATCTGTTGAAGCTGCATAAACAACTAGAACTGGGGTTGTCCGAGGAAGCTTTAGTAGACTATATTTTCGTTAGACTCGAACCATAAGTCAAGGATTATGGGGAGGTTTGAAATCCGTAAAACACCGTTCAACTATTGGAGATGTTATATAAGTTTGAGGAAAGATATTCGTGCAAAACTATGTGGAATTCGAGGAATAGTGATAATGTTGAAAGACGAGGTTGGAATGGGCGTAGGGTGTCTAGTGCTGATGATAGTCAGAAAAATTGGAGGAATTTGGTAGTTTTGCGTAGACCGAATAACGGCAGAATTGATTATAGGGGTAATTACGAGAATGGCCGTCAAGGAAACAATTGTTCGACGTCAGGAATAGATTTCAGAGGGATGATCGAAGATGTAACGATAGAAGATACCAATTTAGAAATGAGGGTCAAAATGACGATTTTAGTCGAGAGGACCGCAAAAATAGAGGTTCGAGTAAGAATTTTAGTCGAGGCGATAGGAAGCAAATGGGTGTTGATTAAATGTTTTGAAGCTTAGAGATGATCAAAATGATCCGACACACATACAGTCGACAAATGAGGTATCGATTAAACTTTCTGCGATATGCATGTCTCCAGTGGAACTCCCATACGTTCCTATTTTGTTAAATGACACTTTTACGAAAGCGTTATGGGACCCAGGCGCAGAGAAAAATTCACGTGCTCAGGTGATCACGGCACAGGGAAATAAATGTCAGAATGTAGAAATTTTGGAATTGAATGTCCGAATTAAGGACTTTGAAAAGCCTTGAATGTTTCATGTTTTGGTAGATTTAGAATACCCATGTATTCTCGAGGTGGATATTATAAGTGGATCAAAGATTATTTTGGACTTAAATCGGAAATCGTTGACGATTCCCGACTCGCAAATTGATACAGTGGTTAAAACGATTGAGGAAGGGGAAATGTAGAAATAGATCTTTCTAAGACAGGGTTGAAAGGAACGCAGAAACAGGAGTTGCGCGATTTATTAAATAGATTTAAAGGATTATTTTCAGATAAACCGGGGCTCACACATGTTTTGTATTATGAAATTGACACGGGAGATAAGCCACCAGTTTCTCGGCCGTATCGGTATAACAGGGTGAAACAAGCGATACTCGATTATCATGTAGAAAAAATGTTCAAAGAGGGAACCATAATTCCAATTCAATCTCCGCACGAGTCACCAGTTGTGTTATGCAGAAAAATAATGGGTTACCACCGGATAATCCAGATCCTAAATGTTCTTATGTGAAGTGCTTATTTTTGAAGTGGTTAAGTATTTCAATCCATCTTATCAATTTCAGCATGTTGATTTTCCAATTGTTTCAGTTTTATTATAATTTAAATATACATTCAGTCTGCAAACTGACCATTGTCAATGATTTTAATATCAGGCATTTCTTTTGATAAAAAAATCAACACAGTTTTCTATATCTGCCCAATTTACTTGTGATAAAGTCCAAAAACACCATTGAAAACTGTTATTTCCTGTGATATTTGTTTCAGACTATTCCTCGACATATTGGAAACATGTTTGGTTCATCTCTGAATACAGAGATTAACAGATCTGTTTTAAAATATTGAAAAAAGAGGAGGACACTTTTCGAGGAAGGACAGGATCTATAAAAGGAGAATGGTTGATCATCTTAATAATTTTAACTTTACTTTCATATTGAACTCGAAAATGCCTTGCATGGTTTGAAAAAGGCAAGTTTACAAAATAAATTTTCTTTTTCAATTAGTAATCTTTTTAGACTCTTTCATAAGCTTCTCCTGTATGTAACGGAATCTTTGAACTATATTTTTACCCACTCTAAAAAGGTCTGATTAATTCGAAATTTTGCACACTTTTCAAGGACTGATGACAATAGAATAATTTTGTTCCATTGTCTGATAAGGATCATGATGATTAACAATTTCCCATTTCCAGATTTGGTGACTGAAAGATTGTTACAACTCTAAAGCGAAAACACTCATGTCAGTAATTTCTTATTATAATATAAACAATTGCCCACTTTCTTTCAAAATGGAAATAAATAAATGATAGTTTAAAAAATTTTAAAAAAGCATGCTTTTATTGTAGATCGAACTAAAAAATGAAAAATAAATTATAGTTTAAAAAAACCAAAAAGTAAAAAATAATGCATAATGTAAGAATAAAATGATTAACGAGAAAATATATATTAATGTCACCCCACATTTTTATCACGACATTGTCTCGCTAATCATTTTATTCTTATATTAAGAATTATTTTTTTCCTTTTTAGTTCGATTAACTATAAAAGTGTTTTTTATTTTTTTAAACTATAATTTTTAGGAGTTTAATTTCTTGTAAGTTTTAAAGAACCTTTTTAGCTTATTAGTAAATTTATGGAAAATGCGTTAAAAGTTCTCATAAAAAAATTATTTAAAGAGCTTCAACAATTTCAATATACTTTGATTCCTTTCACTCTCATTTTCGAATATTGAAAGAATCAAAATTTACTGAACAGAAATTACAGAATGAGCAAAATTAGTTAGTAAAATTGAATGTAATCTACACTGGCCTCAAAAAGTTAAGGTACAACCGGGTTTTTGTGTCTAATTTGCAAATGAATGAATGTAGAAATAAAAATTTGGAGGATATGTGCATTAAATAGTTTTTATTGAATGCGTCATAGAAATTTTTATAAGTGTATTGCAAAAACGATTTATAACAAAAAAAGCAATCTCTGCGGAAAAGTCCATTCTTGGAGAAAACAGCACATCACAGTGTTATGTGGTAAAATGGCATAAAAACAATACAAAAATGGGTTCTAATAAGGAATGTGTCCACCCCTAACTTGAATGCATTGGCGGCATCGATTTCCCATGCTGTTTATTAAGTTGTCGGACACCGGAATAGGAAGCAAAGACCAGACACAGAGTAAGCCTTGTTTCAGCTCATGTAACGACCTTGGAGGAGGATTTAAAGCAGCAACCTCTCTGCCAAGATAGACCCAAAGATGTTCTATTGGATTCAGGTCTTGAGATCGAGCTGGCCATTCCATTCGTTCCAAACCGTGATCCTCCAGATACTCTTCAACAATCCGAGCTCGGTGAGGTCGTGCATTATCATCCATCAGAATGAAGTCGTTACCATTAGCAGCAGCATATGGGCGGACATATGGATCAAGGATCTCATCCCGATATCTAAGACCAGTTACGGTTCCTCCATGGAACACATGCAGGTCAGTGTGGCCACCAAGCGAGATCCCTGCCCAAACCAGGATTCCACCACCTCTATAACTGTGTCTTTCAACAGAGTTGGATTGATGGTATCTAGTGCGCTGTTCCCTCCACATCAGTAGACGCCCTGAATCACTCTCCATTGTAAATCTGGACTCGTCTGTGAACAGCACAGAAGCTCATTGTTGCTGCGTCCAAGAAACATGTTCTCTTGCCCAGCATAAGCGGTTCCTTCGCTGTCGTCCGTTGAGGGGAAGGCACACAACTGGTCTTCTTGCATACAGACCTGCATTGTGAAGACGATTTCGCACCGTAGTAGCGGAGATTCTTCTTCCTGATGCTTGAAAGTGGTCTGCAACGAGCTGCGGCCCAGTAGTGGTTCTTCTCCTTCGTGCCGAAAGAGCTAGAAAACGGTTTTCTGCAGGTGTTGTAGCTCGTGGTCGGCCTGGAACAGGTCTTCTGGACACAGAATCTTCGGATTGGTATTGATCCCAAAGTCACTGAACAACACTACGAGACACATTGAGACGTCTAGCAGCATCAACCTGCAACAATCCCATTTCCATCCATCCAACTGCCCGCCACCTTAACGAATTGGGTAAACGACGTCTCTGAGACATTTTCTAAACTCTATTGACTATTGTCACCGAAACTGCCAACAAGTGTTGAAAATCAACACAACTTACACACAAAAGTACGAAAGCTTGATATTTGCATATTTTTCTCTCACTCATAAATATACGTTCTTTTCTGTAAAATAAAAGTAGTAGCAATCGTTTTTGCATTAATGTTTTTAAAGTTCGTTATTATCATTCATGTAAACTATGCATTTTATTGTTACTGCCATTTTTTTATGGTGAGCTTCGAAAAACATGTTGTACCTTAACTTTTTGAGGCCAGTGTATATTTCAAGAATGCTTTTTATTTTTAGATATTACATATAAATATTAAATGATCTTGATTAATAATATTTAACGACTATTTTGTTTTATTAATAATTGATCTCGACATTGTTTAAATTGGATTTATCAGTACTTGCATATTATCACAACCTTTTGGCGACATTATATGAAATGAAGCATATGATTGGCAATTCAGCGCATATGACACATGCGAAATTGGTATTGCCAACAATTATTGCCATGTATGTAAGTACTGATTTATCTTATAACCCTGCATCACTCATGCGAAAAAAAATGGCCTAAAGTTCTTGCGCAGGGTATCTCACACCCCCAAGGATGTTTAGGTTCTGATTATACCATAAAATTTGTATAAAAAAAGAAAGAAAAGTAGGAAATACATTGTTTATTACATTTTTCACTCTTAAATTTAGTTTTTCTATTCTTTTTATAAGGGCATTCAGCACATTGTTTATACACTCCTTTAATCTAGTCGTGAGTGAGTGCGATGTTTTCACGCGGGATCTTAATTTTTTTTAAAAAACCTTTATCTTATTAAAACTAAACATATAGGAGTAAACTTTGTTTTTTAAATTTAAAAAAAAAATTTGGAATTTCTTTTTATTTTCTCTTATTGTTCCAGCAATATTTTTTTTTCTTCAAAAGTTCATCTGAAAGTGGATAAGATGTGTACCAGTTGTCTCCTTTAAAATTACGTTCTTCCCAAATGTTTTTGTTTCTCTCTATATAAAGCATTTATTTTCAACAGTGTCTCCCTCTTCTAAATTAGAATCGATTTCAATAGAGGAATCATACTTGCTGTTATACATTTCATTCTTTCTCATAACTGTGAAGAGAATTTCTTCATCTGAAAATCTTCCCTTTTTCTAAGTCCTGTGATCATGCCTGTGTGATCTAGAACTTATGGAATTTGGAATGATTATGAACCATAAATTTTGGGATATTTTATCAGAGCAAGGATTTTACATGAATTTTGAAATGGACTTAGGCTTAACAGAGAAAATCAACTGGTCCTAAAGGAAGGTAGAGAAAATTTAGGTACTTGCATATTATCGCAACAATGCCAACGTTCAGAATACTTCATCAAGTTAGCGACCCTGATCCCCACGTGTTGTACATGCTTAATTGGCACAACCACGTATTTAATTTCATATAATCTGGACAATAAAGTTGCGATAATATGTAAGTACCAAAAATTAATACACCTTTGGTACAAAAACTCTTGTATGAAAGCATGTTACATACAAGTAAAAAACATAAGAAATCTGAGTAAGGAAGACCTGTGTACCTAGGGCCACCCCATTTTATTTGAATAATACCTAGTTCTAAGTTTTATTACTCAGTTGGGTGAGTTGGAACACCAATTCCTACTTTGGCATTCATTTTGAAATTTTTCAAAAGAAAGTTGTGGTTAGTTATAAATGTAAAACATGCTTACATAGTCCGGAAGTAAAGTTCTGTAGCTCATCTCTTTTTATTGTTGTACAAAGTAAGTCAAAAATTTTCTTTGAATTTTTTTTCTTGTATATAATTTTGTTTGTAGCATTAAGTACTAAATAAGATTTTAAATAAATCCTCTCTCCATGTGGATTTTCTGCAGAAGACATTTTGTATAAAATTACCTAGTCTTGTACCTGGGGCCACATAGTTGCCTTGTACCTAGGTACAATTGCAATTAATATTCTTTATGTTATTATTTTATTGAAAAAGTTTTCATGATAAAAAGAGGAAAATGGTCTTAATTATCTGAACCATTTTGATTTAGTCAAGTTTTTTATTATTATTGGATGTTATTAAAATGAGAGGAGTGTATATTTTGTTCTGAAACTTTCAACATGCTTGATTTATAAAAAAAAAATATCTTAGCTACCATTATTGTTATTTTTCAGGATTATTTTATTTATACAAACATAAGAATGCATTTAATTAACAAAAAAACCCCAATTTTTTATAGTTATAAAAATAATATAATTCTAAATCAGATTTTTATGATATTTCAATTAAATTTTTCTCTTAATGAGCAATTATAAATTCTAACTTTTTTTTTTTAGATACCTAGAAATCCTGACTGAATAAAATGGTCAAAACCTAATGCAGATAATATAAGAATTATCAGATATTGAAGATTCTCACATTCCACTGATGCAAATTCTACAGTAACTGATAGTATTGAAAAGGGGGACTTTTGTTTAACAAAAATACAAGGCAAAAAAACTAAACATTTTTATATGGCAGAAATAATAGATGTTAAAAAAGAACACAAGAGTGTTAAATTTCTGAAGAATATTGCACGTTCAAATAAGTTTCTTTATAATAAAGAAGAAACTTATAAAACTGGCAACAGAAATATTCTGTTCAAACTGTCTAAACCATAATCTGTTGATGCTTCAGAACGACAATGTATGCAGCTCACTTTTGGAACCAGTTTTTAAAATTAAATGTTGGATCAAAATACGTGCAATTCATTAATAATTTGGCACATTGCAATTTAAATGGTTACATGATAAATCAATGTATTAGAGAGCTGATATTGTTTCTTTTATTAAATTCATGTGTGTATGTTTGTTTTCTATTGATTACAGAGTGAAACCTAACTTTCAGGGAAAGGCCCTACGTACAATGATATTGTACCTAGGGCCATTTGTGAATTTTTTTAAAACCTTTTATTTCACAGAATTTAATATTTTAAGTTCTTATATTTACAATTGGATGATAGTTAGTATAATGATGAGTGCATATTAGTTTCACATTTTTAAACAGGCCAGGGGCTCTGTTTTTGTGCATTGAAAAATATGGCCCTAGGTACACAGGTTTCCCTACTTATATATTATTGCAACTTATTGGCAACGTTATATGAAACGAAGCACCTGGTTGCCAATTCAGCATGTACAACACAGGAAATTGGGGGTACTTATGACAACTAGGTGCTTCATTTCATATGTCGCCAATAAGACGTAAGTACCAATTGGAGTTGTCAATTCAGTGAATTATTAATAGAGTTGGCGATTGTTTTGATAATACATAAGTACTGAAATCTGTTCAGTCTGACATACATGAAACACCATAGTTTTAAAAAAAATGCTTTTATAGTTAATCGTACTAAAAAGTAAATCTTAATATAAGAATGGGTTCAGTCCTAGGAGAGCCCACACCCTTGGAGCAAATTATTTTGGTTGGTGATAATTGCACCATCTTGGTAACTCTACTTTGATACATTATGTATGGTAAACCTAACTATTTCTGGAATTTTTGTATTTGGTCAGCGGGCATATTGAATTGTCATTTTGTTGTTGGGCTCCGGGCTGGAAGTATGGCACGTATGTGTGAGTGGATATACCTTTGAATTTTGTACTTTGTTGAATGCGAAATGTAAGAAAAAATTGATTGAATGGTGTATGAAGGAAGGATTGATTGCTTTGAATTATGAATGTTCTAAATGTAATGAGCGAATGGGATTATACGAACGAAAGAGTGCTGTTTTGGATGGAGATTTTGAATGGGTATGTTCGACCATTACCTCGCAGAATATTTATGGCCGCACTCCCATGATTCTCTTAACAATGAGGCCTTCAAGGCTTTTTTGTTAAAATCCGCTGTCATGCTGTAGCCTCCACTCGGAAAAGATCAGCCGTAAGAAAGTAAGTGCTGTTTTTTTTTTCATCTTAAATACGTTTGATTAATTTTTGTATTGTTAACATATATTTTCATTATGATCCACCTTGTCCCGCTATATTCACTTGCCGCCATCTCACTCTGGCTTGGCGCTTTTTTGGTTTGTTGCCAAGGGTGTGGGCTCTCCTAGGACTGAACCCAATACAAAAATTAATCAAACGTATTTAAGATGAAAAAAAAAAAAAAACAGCACTTACTTTCTTAGAACAAAATGATTAACGAGAAAATTAATGTCATTGTGTTAAAAGGGTGGGGGACCCTTGTACTACATTTTTACACTAACTTCGTATTACAGAATAGAACTATTAAGAAATTATAACAATTGATATCAAGCACCCCACGCTTTTAAGTGCAGTTATTTTTTTCCATTTTCCCCACATTCAATTTCCATGGTTTTTCCTGGCATTTCTAAATACCTTGTGTTCTGTTTTTTTTTTTTTTTTAAATCCTGGCACTCATATTTTTCTAATTGGTTTTCTACAAAAAAGTACTTACATTTTTGCTTCATAATGTAATTCCTCTTTTTCAGGAATAAGCCATTCTTTTAAACTATTTTCATGTTGAGATCTTATTGCGAGACCATCTTAGATTGAAAACTATTGGATACCAAAATCTTATTTGCAGCAATTTCAAAACCATGCCTAAAAGATATTCGGTGTGTAGTGTACTGATGATATATATATTGTTCCAATGTGTGGTATTTTTGAACAGTAGTTTTTATACATGTGAACTTCAAAAAATACATGCCTTCATGTGTAATATTTAGAAAATCATACTTTTTAAACCTGTTATCGTGTTTTTAGATGATGAATGCTTTATTCTTAATTTGCATTAATTTCATTTCTATTAGTAAGCAAATAATTCAATATATATTACATTAAAACAATGGAGTTGACTATAGTATCGATTGTATAGTGTTTATAAAAAATAACTTATGGATGAAGGTATGTTGTTTCAAAAATCTCACTTATATTTTTGTTTATTTTTTGAATGTATGATATGTATATGTCCAATTTCCAGAATAAATATTTCAAAAATATGATTTTGGTTTGTTTTATTTTTCTTGTTTACAGTGAATCATTGAAAAAAAAAGAGGCATTGAAAATAAAATGCTGTATATTGGATTATGGTTCTACTGTTTTAGTTGTTTTTACATTCTTCTAAGGACTGAAATTTTTAAGTATTTTAATTTTTGATTATAAAAACATTAACTTAAAAACTATAATATTTGTTTTCTTTGGTGATAGGAGAGTATAAAATCAGTTGATATGAATAAAACACTAGCTTAATTTGTAATATATATTGCAATGGATTTTTCTATATTTCCATCTAGATGAATGTTTCTACTTAAACAAAACAATTCATAAAAAAGTACTTGCACACCTGGGCCTAATGAGTGTTATTTTAGTCAAAAGGCTTTTTCTTCATTACATAATATGTAAAGAACTATTTCTTTCTTACTTTGTTTTGAAATTTTTACTATATAAAGTCTGTTATTCATCCTAACGTTTCCAAGATATTTCTAATAACTTATTATTGAAAGACTGAATTTAAATAAATGTTAATTTTCTGCTTGTATAGGATTTTAAAGAAACAATATAATTCTTTTAGAAACATAAATATAACTTGTAATAAACCAAATTGCTTCTGGAACTAGTTCAAATGCTTACAAATTTGTGTAACTATTTCATCGAATCTATTTTTGTTATTTTCAAAGATTTAAATCTGATGTATAAGTTCGAAGACAAAGTTTTTGATCAAATAATAGTTGTATTTTTTTCTTAAAGTAAAATGTTTGTTGTATTGGCGACAGCATATAAAATTAAGTACATGGTTGCTAATTCAACGCGTACGAGACATGGCGAATTATCTTGAACGTTGGAATTTTTGCGATGATACTAAAGTACCTTTTTGTAACACAATAAATGCAAAAGGAATTTAGATTTTCGAAGTTAAGTGGTAAAAACTTCATAAAATGTAAATTAAATAATATATAAGATGGAAAAAAATGAAATTTACCAATTTAAGTATCGCAAATTTAGATCCCTTTAAATTTGATTTGATGTATATTTTTATGTTAAAAATTCGTATTGGATACAACAGTATCGAAAATAAATAACATACAAACTCATATTTGATCCATAAATACTCATAAATAAGTGCATTACACACTCATCTAGCTGTTATAATCTCAAATTTGATCCAGTAACAGGTTCAAAAATGAGTATGTGATGTTTACAATTTTGAGTACGTAGTCGTTGCCAAAGATGAGTATGGGCTTTTCTCAAATTTGAGTATGTTTGCATCGGAGCTATTTTGAGTATGTGACGTATTCAAAAGTGAGTATTTTGCACTCCGTTCTGAATACCGGTTTTTCGCAGTGTATGGATACTTCCCTTTTAAAAACAAACTAGGTGTCAATGGTATTAAATCATTCGGATCTTCCGAGACATAGGTTAATGGACGAGAATTAACCACCGCTTCACAATCACATAGAACAGAGTTAAAAGTTCTTCATATGTTAAAATTGCCTTACCTAAAGTACGCTTCAATAATTCTTTAATTACTCGTACTAATCTCTCCCACCAACCGGCAGTTGGGGGATTGAACTTCCATTTAATAGGTTTAATATCGGTCTCTTTCATTATTTTATCCCAATCTAGATTTTTCAATTCACTATTGGTGCCGACAAAATTAGTTCCGTTATCTGTATATATAGTTTCTGGTCTAGTACGACGTGCAATAAACCGTCTTAAAGAAAGCATGAAACACTCAGTAGACAATGAACTCACTAGCTCTAAATGTATCGCTCGATAAATGGCACAAGTGTAAAGCACTATCCACACCTTACCTCCATCTCGAGTAAAAAGAGGTCCAGCCAAATCAATACCTGTAATGTCGAACGCGTTAGCATCTTTAACACGATCCGCAGGCAGACTCACAGGTTCACTCATAGGAGAGTTAGAGCTATATCGACGACAGGGCACACACTTCATAACTACTTCCCTGACCGTTTTTCGTGTTTTCATTATCCAGAATTTTTCACGCAGTATAGACATAAGAATTTGAACCCCAGCGTGGCAATGTTTTAGATGGTAATACTCAATCTTGTGGTTAAAAGGCATTTACTAGGCATCAAAATAGGAGCAATAAAATTTGGATCATCTTTTCTCTCAGTTATTTTAGTTTTAACTCTAATGATTCCCTCATTAGCTTTAAAGACATTTACAATGGGTATTGATTTCAAATTAGGAAACATCTTATCTTGTACTAACCGAATTAACACCCTTTCAGCATTTTCTATATCATCCGACGATAGCTCGGAAAGTTCTTTCCTCAACATGAACCCTAGAATTATTAATAAATCTTAAAATCCAGCCCATTAAACGAACTATTGAATTGTATTTAGAGAATCGTACAGCATAACACGGGACCAATTCCTCAGAGAAATATTTACATTAACTAATTCATCCAAAATAACATCCTTAGGTTCACAATTTCATGGGCAGGCCACTGTTCCCTATTGTTTCTTAACCATCGAGGTCCCTCCCACCATTTAGAATCTAACATCTTTGGGGGGGTACATCCTCGAGATAACAAATCTGCTATATTCATATTACTTGGAACATGCCTCCACGACTGAAATTGGGTATAAGTTCTCTTATTTCTTTTACCCGATTGGCCACAAACACGGACCAATTTCCTTGTTCTATTATCCACTAAAGAGCCACTTCTGAATCAGACCAGTAAATTACCTTTATTCCTGGTAGATTTAAAGCACGTATAATTGAATTTGCAAGCCTAGCTCCGAGGCAACATGACATTAATTCTAATCTAGGAATGGTAAG
This sequence comes from Trichonephila clavipes, assembly GCA_019973935.1. Classification (NCBI taxonomy): domain Eukaryota; kingdom Metazoa; phylum Arthropoda; class Arachnida; order Araneae; family Nephilidae; genus Trichonephila; species Trichonephila clavipes. The sequence continues at coordinate 19,275 of BMAU01001462.1, read as the reverse complement.
AGATTTCAAGGGGGCTACTCTAGCCTTAGAACGTAAGAGTGTAACTTTTACATCATTTTCTACAACAGTTCGAACAAACACACATGCACCATATGAGCTTTTAGATGCATCAACAAAAATATGGAGTTCAGAGGTTTCATTTATGGCAATATATCGAGGCACAGTAACTTCTTTTAACAAATACATTTCATTTGACCATTTCATAAATTTATTAACAATATTTTTAGGTAATTCTGAATCCCAAGGCAGTTCTAACTTCCAAGTTTCTTGCAATAATAATTTGGGAGGCAATGTAGCTGGAGATAACCCGTTTGCGTCGAAAACCTTTTGCACTGTTGATAAAATGAACATTTTCGTAATTTTTGTTTCACACGATAAGATTTCAAAATTTATATTACATCTCAGGGTATCTTTCTCTAAATTCCATAACATGCCTAAAACTGACGCCTCTCCTGTATGCTGAGAAACATTTACATGCTACATTGCTTTGCCAACCTCGCAAGTTAAAACAGCCTTTTGACAATTTTGAAGCTATATCAATAAAATTTTCTTGTTCCTTTACATTATTTACAACAGATAAACAATTGTCAACATAAAATGAACATTTTATAATTTCTCTACAACATTACAGTATTCAAGAGGTGCGTTATATAGTAGATGTTTTATGGATGCGTTTAATAGGAAAGGGGAAGAATTTAAACCAAAAACAATTCGACAATGCCTATACACTAATTCTTCTTTACTAGGATAAAAGAATCGAAGATAGACTATCTTTTGGATGAACCGATAACATTAAAAACGCTTTCTCTATATCTGCACTTAATCGTATAGGGTAGAGTCTAAACCTATCTAAAATATCGGGTATTACTTCTAAAAGATTTATGCCTTTATATAAGCATTGGTTTAATGAAGGTTTACCATTTTCACAAGCCGACCCGTCAAAACAGGGACGGTACTTTGTGGTTTCACTTTGCAGTTTTATTACAGGCCTATGCGCCAAATAATGACATTTAACAGCTTTCACTTCCGGTACAATTTCAATAATCCCCAAATTTTCCCAATCCTCAGACTTTTTGATACTCTCTGAGAAAGCCATCACTTTCAGCCCTTTTGATAACTTTCTCATGTCTAGCCCAAGTTAAACCTTTATTATCAGGTAAATTAACTGGATCATGTTTCCACGGAAGCTGTAACTCATACCTTCCATTAGGAAGAATCGTTAGCTTCTGCTGAAAATCATTTAAAGCGTCTTCATAAGAATTTTGTTTGCTTTCCTCTAGTGTTGGATTAGAAATGCCTAAACTTTCGAGACTCCAGAGATCAGTTAATTTACCAAAATTTCTTACATACATTGAAATTGTTGTCATAACATTTCTATCAATATGGCATACATCATCCTGCATTCCTATAACTGTATTTCCGAGTTTAGTCTCGACCACACTTAAACCGGAATCGAACTCACAACATTTCTTCATTAAAATGCGACCTAACACATTCGAACCCACTAACAAATCAATTTCTAAATCTTCGCTAAATGAATCTGAAAACTATGTTCAGTTCTCTTAAATTATTTAGAATTTGCTCATCTGTTATTTTCGGGACACTGTCGCATATCTTTCCCTCTGAGAGAACTTCTAAACAACAAGAGTAATCTCCATTGAAAGCCATCAGCTCGATAGAATAAACTCCATGTTTCTTAGGCTTCGTTTGCGTTCCTCCAAACAGGGAGTGAATTGTGTTTTCATATCTATGCGGTATTAATCCCAAGTGCGCAATTAATCTTTCACTCACGTGAGAATACTGGCTAGTTGAATCGAAAAGAATCCTTATGCGCCTTTCTCGACCTCGCGCAATTACACAGAGAGTCTGCAAATAAACCGTTCGATCTCTGCTACATTGATTAGAAAGAGTAATAGTGGAAGGAGAATTTTTAACACTTAAATGTTAATCAAGTTTTTTACTACACATATTATAATGAGATAAAGAGCAGAAATTGCACTTCAGTTTAGATTTTAAGTCACACTGCCTACTGATATGATTTGATTTAGTTAAACACGAATAACAAGCTCCCTTTTTATACAATATTTTTAACTTCTCATCTAAAGACATTTTCTTTGCTAAAAAACATATGGCTGGGATGGGGTTTATCACAAAAAATACAAGCAACTTTATTGTCAGTGGATTTGAAACTTACCAGGGCTGCCGCAGTTGCCGGATCTCCACTAATCTCGTTTAGAGGGGTACAAACATATTCCTTTTTACGGGTAACGTTATTCGATGCAAATCCAGTTCTTGATAACACAACCATCTCTTCACCCTGCACTTCTTGACGGAGAAAAGTCATTAGATTCTCTAAGGGGAGCGAATGTTCTTTCCGGCAGTGTTGTCGGATAGTTCGTGGTGATTTCTGTTCCGTTCCCACGTCATTAGCACTTCTTCGGGCAGGCAGCTCTCAACCAGAGGGGCTAGGAAATCTCCAAACCTTTCCTGCGTTCGTCCTAGGCTCTCAGCTTTCCCTCCAACTCGTCATAGAGTCTTGAAAGGTCCGTTTTTGCTCTACCGGACACAGCATTCTTCATAACCATTGTCAAAAGATCCCGAACATAAATTTGGACAAGTAGATCTTCTCTTCCAAATCGCTCTTTCAATTGGTCACTGCCTTCGGGTAATTCGCTGCAGTAGCCGGAAAACTAAGAATGAGTCTTTCCGCTTTCGATTTGGGTTCAACTGAAGCCACAAGATACTGCATCTTGTCTTCATCTGGGATGCTCCCGTCGTCATGGATTTTTTGGAACTGGCTCCAAAACGAAAGGAACTCCTTCGGGTCTCCGCCGAATTTTCTCAGTTCGAGTTTCGGTAGCTTAAACTTTCTTGGTGTGTCTGTAACTTCAGAAATAACAGTCTCTCCCAACTTCTTATCGATGCGAGTGTAATATTCTAAATATTTTTCACGGTAGCTTTCCGCATCAATGAAATCAGTCTCGAATTCTTCTCCATTATCTTCTAATTGTAGCAAAGTTCCAGATACTGCTTCTTGGGCTGCTTCTAATCTCAAATATTTATCTTTCAATTGCACTTGCGCAGCAACGAAATCTTCTGTAAATCTACTACATCATTCTTTAGCTCACTTTCTATCTTATTTGCGCTTAAGGTAAATGCAGTCCTAAGTACTCGTCTCTGTGCCTTTTGTGCTTTAAGATCCATATCTAATTCTATTTATCTACTTTCCAATAACATGTCCTGTCACGGACGCCAAATGTTACTACTCAAGGTTCTGCAAATAATACTTTGCGACGGTTACTGGGACAAAAATCTTTATTTACAGCACAGAAACACACAAAAACCTACAGTTTCCAAGGAAAGAGCTACATATATATATATATACACTTGATTCTACATCTGACATCTTGTGATGTAATCAAGAACCAATCCCTGACCGGCGCGCATGACATCACTTCAATACTTACGTCATAGTTATGATGCCACGAGCGTGATCAGGGAAAGTACATGAATAAATTAACCCTCCAACTGGACAGAACGGATTTTTCCGCCCTACTAGAGAGGCTTCGAAAATGGACTGCACGGATTTTTCTGCCTTCAAGTAACGTTTTCAAAAGCGGATTAGCCGCACTTTTCTGAAATCCTTTCCCCCTTTTAAGGTTTAACATCTTGAAAGATAATGAGGGACGGAGGAAGCAACACAGCAGTAGTTTTATGGCTCGCAGGGAACCCCGTGTTTTGACCCCCAATCGTAAAAAATCGGGGAGAAATTTCTTTACAACCCAAGAAGTGTTTCTTTGCTAGCTTGTATTTTAAAAGTTTCCAAAAGTCCCAACGAATAAGTAAAATATGTTACAATTCCCTTTTGGTTTCATATTAATTTCAAACTGTAACAAGTTGGGGCGTGTCAGGGCAATCTGCTATTTTATATAGTTAGACAAATTATCTTTTTTTAAGTATATTCTTTCGCTTCATTTTTTTCTTATTCAAAGCTTTCAGTTTTGAAACATGATTATTTTATTATAAGATACCGAAAAAAATTAATAAAACATCAAACTCTTTAAAATTTGGAACCTTTTCAATTTTCCAACAACTAAAAATGAATAAATTTAAACTTCATCAAATCATTTGAAACATTTTCTTACACTTTGATAAAAATAATAACGAAAAAAAAACTAATTAAGATTTATTAGCTTTTTTTTTAGATTTCAAAGCCTAAGTGTTCAGGGAAGTTTAAGTACAGTGCCTGGTTATATATTGTTAAAATACACCGAATTATATTTGAATTTTAAGTGCTTTAACTTCAGTTTACATCAAAGACAACATGAATGAAGATTTTCACACATTTTTTTTTATAACTTGAATGTTTGAATAAATGGTAATCAAAAATATACGGAAACATTTACAGTAGACATTTATGCATATAAATAAACATAAAAATAAATTTTAAATTCGAGCTATTGAAAAACATTCGAATTATATATTGTTCAAAAATATCTATTTATACAAAATATACCTCAACATTTATCTTTTTTAAAGGCTAACTGAATAAGTAATTAAAATCTGGATATGTTTTGAAATCTCGACCTTATATAAAGCTTGAAATTTTATGTTAGAAATTCCATTTGAAATTTCGAAAAAAAAAAAATGCATCGCGCAGTTAAAAATTATTTACCATAAGTTTTAGCAATTGTTTGAGTATAATAAAAATTTCAAATTTTATTATATAGCTTTTTGCTATCTTTTAATATATTTCGGCCGCGGTAGCCGAGTGGTATAGGTATCGGAACGTGGCTTGCTTTGTCACGAGTTCGAGCCCAGTACCACTAAAGACCCGCCGTGTAGGGCAGCGATGCACGTTAAATCTGTCGAGAGCTGAAACGCCCTCCCGTTGGTGTGGTGGGGTAGTTAGGAGAGGGGGGTGCCAGCTCAGGTGTCGTCCACGTCACTTGACCATGGTTCAAAATTACGTGGTCCGTCGCCAAAAGCCCTCGTGTAGCTGAACAGTGCGACGTTAATATTCAATCATTCATTTAATATATTTCGAAGATTTCATACAATTCGGTTGAAAACCGCATGCTAAGAGCAAAAATATACTAAAAAAATTGATGAATATACAATTACAATAAATTCTTACATAGAGAAGCAAAACTGAGAAGCTAAAGCGTAGGAATAAAAAATTTTGAGTATATCTGAAGTAGTTTTCGAAATATTTATTTTAATGTTTAGAAAATTTGTGTGCGTTATGTCATACTTGATATCAATTAAATGGTTAAAATAATGTGTTAATATTACTCATGTAATCGTTTGATGACACATTCATATACTAATAAAAATTATCATGGTCATTGATGTGAATGTCAAGAATTTTATGTAATTTTAAATTCAGACATTAAGATATTGATGTAGAAAATATAAAACGACCATCTAAAATACATGAAAAATGCAGTCTGCTATAAAATGATTTTGACAAACAAAATCCGGCATTTTCGCTTACTATGGCAGAGCCGGCTTAGTCAGGGGCGATCTGGAAAACAGAGAGAACCGCGGTTTTGATGGATGCCGCTCTAGCTTTTAAAGCTCCCAGGAAAAAATTATTATATATATATAAAATTACAAATGCAAAAATAAATCTTGTAATTTTCCATACATTTTTATAACAACGAATTGTGGAATTGGCTTCCAATACATTGTTGTGTTTGACAATATCTAAGGTAACCAACCCTACTTTAGATAGATTTGTACTACTTTTCGTAACCGTATTCCTTTTAAAATTAATTCGTGCAGCCGAAATACAGCTTTTTGTACCCTTAAAAATTTATGTTAACTATAACGGTTAATTTTAATTTATGCAACTTGTGAAATGTTCATAATTAACCATTTCCGTCTAAACAGTTTACATGAAAAAAAAAAAAAAAAAGTTTGGACTCCTTCATTCATTAGGGATTTATATAAGATTCTAACATTAAATTTTATTTTTCACCGAATAGGATTGAGTGAAAGTGTATAGTGCTTCCCCACCACAGGTCTGGGGTTCTATTAACGGGCTGAGCAAGGTCGACTCTGCCTTTCATCCCCGCTACATTGGGTCGATAAATGAGTACCAACCTTGCTTCTGGTTTTAAACACTGAGTCCAAAATTACATGTTTTTAGCTCCTCTAAAAGCTTTTAGGATTTTACAACTGATCTTACAATCCATATACGTTTTATAGTAGTATATTTAAAAATGATAAGGACATTTTTACGACTGTGTGAGCTGTTATGCCTCGTTTATAAATATAAAAAATTGCATTCAGCTACAGTTTTTAAAATGTACAGAAATAAGTGGAGCAACAGGATACTTACATATTATGAATATTTTTGACTGCAGTAAGATATATTTATATTTCAGTTTCTTTACAATTTGAATAGAAGTTGTAAGCCATTTTGCGAATAGTTTGATATTGAGTATAAACCCATAGGCTGTTTAATATTGTAAAGTGTTTTACTTTGATACCAGCACACATTAAAATAAGGCTCATTTGCAGTTATATGATCAGCTTCAGTGATATTTAAATTTTCAAAAGTAGTCTACACGTACGAAAACATTCTTTCACAACCGCACACCACATCTCATACTATATCTTCCCTACAGCAGGAAATATTTGTGTATACTGAAAAATTTAATACAGGATACATTTCCAAGTGTTATATTTGTTTTTTAAAATTTGGTATGAATACATTGTGGAACTGTCGGTTAACTTCACTGAACAAAATTGTTTTAAGTGTACTGTTTTGAAAGACAAGATTAATTAGGGAGAACTTTTCTCACAATAGAATTTGTAATGACTGAATTGTGTGAAAAATGTAGTTATCGATGTGTGACATTTTTCCTTGTAATAAAAGAAACAGAATGATAAGAAATTTAACTTGAGTAGAAAATGGTTAGAAGTACTGTCATGCGCATTTGAAGAAGTATATCCCCCATTAAAATTAAAAATTATTGACTGAATGTGTGTTATGTCCATCACAAATGCCGATGTAGAAAAGGAATTTTTATTTAATACAAGAAGTTCGAAAAAGAGAACACTAGGAAGGAAAATTTAAATTTTTTTCCGAAAAATATTCAGTTAACATAAAAATATCTTTTATATGATTTTAATTAAAATAAATTAAAAGTATTGAAATCCTTTTTATGCTATTTTAAATTAAAAATATAACTGAATAGAGAAAAGATCGGTTTTATTTCATAAATATAATCATTGTATGTAATATTTATTCTGTTATTGTTTAAAAATGAGATAGGGCCTTTGCTCTTTTTACCTCATTACTTTTAAAAAACAGGAAAGCGAGAGCGCGTTTTTCTTACTCTCATATTCAAAAATGAATACAGGATACTTTTTTTCTGGTTCAAATCGCAATACCAAATATATATATATATATTTTAATTTTTAAAAATGACAGAAAAATAAATTTTCTTTGAAGAAAATATAATTATTTTTCAACTTCTAACATACTATTTATTTCATTTTTTTCTCTTTTTTTTTTACCTTTCATTTCGTTTTTAATTTTACTGTGACTGAACATATAGGAGAAAGAAGCACCGTATCTTTTTCAAAGAGGATTGATCAAGAGAGGATATCTACGCTTTCAAAGAAGATTGCCCAAGGCAACTTAACAGCTAGCTGTAAACGATTGATCTCTTGGTTCTTACTTTTCAAAGCGACCGAACTGGGTCGTAAAATTTTCCCCGTTCGACCACCCAAGTTCTAAAAGGGGAAAGGAAAAAAGTCTGTTGCATTTTTGAAGGGAATCGCAAAATAAGAGTTAGACGCTTTCGGAATAACTTTTCAGGAGGAAGGTGTCCAGTTAGAGGGTTAATGGCGTCGCAACAGTTCGGTTAATGCGACAATATGTGAGAACTGGTCTCGCGATTTTAAGATGTCGGAGGGCTTGTTGTTTTGTTTTATGTGAAATACGCAACGTCGTTAGGTGAAATGAGAGTATACATTCCCAAGTCTTAAAGAAATGAAATAATGAGAGAATTTCACGACAAGCCCATTGCAGGTCATTTAGGTCGCTTTAAGACTTACCATAGAATAAGAGACGTTTGTTATTTCCCGTATATGAGAAAATTTATTGAACAATATGTCTCTACATCCCACATGTGAAAAGTTAATAATTATAAAAACGCGTTAGAAGCTGGTCGATCAATTCTGATTATATCAAATTATCCAAATGAGATAGTTACTTTAGATTTCTTAGTTCCGGACCCTGCGTCTAGAGTGAATCGTAACCGATATGTTTTAGTAATTACGGAACATTTCAGAAAGTGGGCTGAAATCATCCCCCTTAAAAAGGCCACGCCTCGAGTAATCGAGGATACTTTTTTTGATAATTATATATAGCATTTTGAAACTACAGTAAAATTAATAAGTAAAAATGGTCTCCAATTTATATCCGATATTTTTGAACATTTAAGTGATAAGTTGGGCATAAGGCATGTGAAGACTGTTGTATATAGACCTCAGGCAAATAGAACCGAACGCGTGAATCGCGATCTTGTGCAAATGATTGCAAATTATGTGAATGATCAACACGATACGTTGGACCAGTTCTTACGTACGACAGTGAATGAAACGACGGGAAAAACCCATGCAGAATTATTTTTAGAGGTCGAAAGTTGATTACCCCATTTCAGAAATTAGTGATGGTATCGGACGGAACTGAATTTACAGTAAGGGATATTGATAGATTGTTTGATGAAGCTAGACGAAACACATAGGCTAAGCATGAAAAGTGAGCGAAATATTATGATAGACGCAGGCGCGATTTGCAAATTAAGGCTAATGACTGGGTCTTGATAAAAACGCATCCTGTAAGTTCAGCAACAAAGAAAGTGGTAGCTAAATTGAAACCAAAATTTGAAGGTCCTTATAGAGTGTTAGAAGTAAACAAAATAGTTTACTGATATGGAGATCGAGAAAAAGGTTAACGGTCAACGTCGATCAAGTTAGAATATATCATCATAGGAAAAGTGACGAGATGGAGATAAGAACCGGTAGTTCGGATAGTAATAGTTAACGCCATAAATCGAGTAATTTTGAAAGCGTTCAAAGGATATCAAATGAGCCGCAGTGTGGTAGAAAGAAGGGGTCAGGTGTAAAGCGTAAGTTAGAGGGAAAAGGGATAAGTTTTAAGAAAGATCAGGGTGTACCGATAAGCGCAGACAACTTATCAGATCATCACCTAGCTCTTGGTCAGAACCCAATAGAAAGCTTAAAATGGATAGGAAAGAGATTCTTCTGTATAAACGATCGTTCGACTCTGGGTTTGGAGGACCAGAGACGAAGATTTGAAAGAGAGTTGAGGAAGAAAATTGTAATAGTTTTTAAGTAGCATTAAGTAGAATTAAGTTAGTTAAGAGGTGTGTGGCCCTGGTTTTTCCAACTAAGGCGTATATGGGTTTTCAGCGCACCCGTTGCCTGAATAGGGCACACTAATTTATTTGTAAAAGAGAATCTACTATGATTAAAATACATAACTGATAATGTTGGTCTAGTTAGTTGAGTAAAATTATTCTGGCTCTTGGAAGTTCAAATTAGAGAGTAATATTAAAAATTAAAGTTAAGATGAATAGTGAAAATTAAAGTTTAAGTTGAATATTGGAAATTAATGGTTAAAAGGGCTATTCGAAGTAAAAATTTTAATAGAGTATCGAAAGTTAGAAGGGCAGAAAATAAAATTTATGCACGTAATTTCTTAAGGGCCATTAAGACCCTCGAATAAATCACGTTTTGCTTCTTGGGAGGGGTTGTGATGGGCTCACGCGTCTTTTCATTAACATATCCTTTTGAGTTCCTTGGGGCCAGAATGAATGGCAACTCTTTTCCAACCAACCCATGAAGTAAAAGGAAAGAGGCAATTACGTAGCTTTTAAATATCAGAAGTTTAGAATAAGCCGGGAGGCATTTGGGGAATGTTATGATAGTCCTTATTTCAAGTGTGAAGAGGTTTTGAGAGGTTATGTGACAGCCCAATAGAAGTTAACCGTGACAGAGAGACCTTAGGTCAAGGTGCATACCATTTCCCGCCAGTAAACCACAACTTGAACTAGGATCAGATTGATCACTACTTCATTCGACATTAAGGTAGGACTGACTATTTAAATATTTGGATCTGTGATAGCTTCGGAATTAAGCTTGGGCGAGTTAGTTATTGATAGTGGTCCAAGTTATGTTATTTCGGCATTATATATTGTGTGTTTAGCCACCGTAGATTTTCTCAAATATCATATTATGTAATCTGTTAAAGGTTTAAGATGTTAATAAAGTCATATTAAGATCATGGCAGCTTCTTTTATTCCTACACGCTAATAATCAAGGAGAAGGGCACCCGAGGGGGGGGAGCCCTTACACCTTGCTTTTTAACCTTTACATATACCAAATTATTCACTAACAAATCTCAGTAGGACGATACAGTCGTGTGCACTACATACAAAAGAACCTCATCTATTACATTCGCACTGAACAAACACCTTAAATTACTCGAAACTTTTTACGATCGGTGGAAAATCAGCATTAATGTTGAAAAATCCGCCGTCGTAATTTTCACTAATAAACGCAGTAATCCACCTCCACCAATAATGTATAACACAACAATTCCGTGGTCTTAAAGTATTAAATACCTCGGTATTACTTTCGATAAGCAACTTACTTGAAAAACTTACATTTTACACACGCATGAAAAATTCCGGAAAATAATGTTTAAATTATTCCCCTCATTGGCCTCTGCATTGCCGTTATGCGCCCAATTCTAGCCAGTGTGGGGCTACAACCAATATTAAAAAATGTATTAGATACTATTCAAAATTCCGGAGGATTGTAAAAGCAACAAGATGTATGAGAAATGACGACATCCGGAAAGCCATTAAAATCAATAGTTTGAAATCTCACAACCAAAATATTGCTGGAAATTTCTTTAATTCTTTACAACATACCAATATTGTCAATATGCTAAATCTTCCGAATTACAATCCCAATGTTTCTTTTAAAAGACAGAGAAAAATTCTTCTCGATTCCTACAAACCACCACAATATTTTTCAGCGCAAATAAAAATTTGCGTTGAAAAATTTATTCCTTAATTTTTCATTTTAGTCAGCCATTTTCCTCTCATGTGGACTTGCCCAGCGCCTTTCGTCATAAATTTCTTTATTATAGATTTGAGCCGCCAATGAGAGTCATTTTCCTCTCACGCCAAGATCCATTCAGAGAGTGTCCCTCAGCTCTCCCCCATGCAACCGAAAACTTCAAGAACTTTGAACATTTCCGAATGATTGGCTTGACCAATCAGAAGCTTTCGTCTCCAAGCATGAAAATGTTAACAATCGTTCCACATCTACATACCAAATATGGGATGGAGGCTCGCTTCGCCCAGTAACAGCACCGTAGGCAGGTTAGAAAGAGAGATGGGATAGACTGTTAACGGGATTAATTAAAATTGAAGTGAGACATCGATATTTAGTAGCTGATAATTGTAAATATTTAAGTTGACGATCTGTCACTCAAGAATTAATCTAGATTACGTAGCTAAGCAGGCATAGCTATTGAATTGATGCAAATGTCCAAATTATTTAAAGTCTTCTCATATCTCTCTTACTTCATTATTTGTTCTTCATATTTAATAATTGGGAACATCTCTTAACTTTGATTAATTGAATTTGTGTTGTTATTGGTACTGTGAATAAATTGAGTTATTTTGAATATGGCTAGTCTTCTTCATTCCGTTTCTCCCACATCTTTATTCTCATCGGGCAGACCTTTACAATGGGACCCAGACTGACCTAACCCTGAGATAGGAGTAATAAGGATTTTAGTAGGTTCTTTCTCTTCAAATATAACATTCATCAAAAATCCAGGTACAATAACGTCACTACTTCTTTAATGGCTAAAGAATTTTATTCCAGAGACAGCCACACACAACACAAAACAACACAAAAAGAAAAACTAACTATGATACATTTAATTTTAAGTTGTTAACGCCATTTTGTTTCTATCCTCCTCAACGTAATCACTATCCCGCTCATTCTGCCATGTTCTCTCACTCCGCCGTCTTGTTCACTTTCCTTCCTCTTTTTTCCCTCCTTCCTCCGTCTTTCCTCTCCTCGATGACCGCGCCATCTATAAAGATTTTTAAACTTCCGGGTGAATCTTACATGCCCCACCAACGGAAGCACATGCGTCATCTTAAATGACCAGGTGCTACAAGAAAGAGGTTAGTCACCCCACACACAAATAATGTTCAAACCTTAGTTGAAGAGAGAGTACACTATCTTACCATGAATATCGAGCTACTCAATAACATTCTTGAATTAATTCTAAGAGTACACAGGTAAAAAAAACACATGCTAAATACGTAAATAAGTCAATAATAGACGGTTTCCTAGCAAACCATGGAAATTCCACTTTTAAATGAATACCCCAGTTGACATATATGCATATCCAACACTAACAAAAAAAAAGTATACGTTATACTCCAAAACAGCTAATACATAAATCAATCAATAATAGACGTTTTCCAAATACACTATGAAAATTTCACGTTTAACTGAATGTGACGGTTATCATACATGCACATACAACATTAACAAAAAAAGGACATTAATAAGAATAAGAATACATTATTCTCCAAAACCGCTAATTAATAATAGACGATAATAGACGTTTTCCAAGCACGAAAATTTCACTTTTAACCGAATATGACTGTTACCATTTATGCATAAGCAACATTAACAAAAAAAAAAACATTAATGAGAATAAGGATACATTATACTCTCCAAAACAGCTCATACATACATCAATCGAGCTACAAAAATTTCACTTTTAACCGAATATGACGGTTACTATATATACATATACAACATTAACCGAAAAAACATTAATGAGAGCAAAGATACATTATGATTATGTCTCTGCTACTCCACTTTCCTCAGTCCCAATATAAGTGAGGCGAGGCTTTATCTCCCCGAATGGTCATTTTCGGTTTGACACATCGTTTAAAACAACGTTTCTGAAATTCTATTTCACTCTTCCTCAATTTACGTACAACTCCCTTCTTCATCCAAGTTGGGTCAACTATCTTAAAGTCTAGGGGTCGAGTTTCAACCCTAACCTTCCCGTCCCGGTAGATGTTGTCGTGTGTTCTCAATTTAAATCGAAATCGTTGCCTTATCATTTGATTTTCTCACGATGATCATCGTATCTTCACAGTACCATCTCTCGCTTGATAAAATCCGTCAGTTTCCACGCAAGTTTTCATATTCCACTTTTATCCTGCGAATATTCGCATCTAAAACTCCAGTGCTGGGTTATAAGTACCATGTTGCTTGAGGCTTTTAGATTCACTTTTTGTTGTAACTCGGCAATTGTTATTCTGCTTAAATTTTTGCGTTTTCTTTTAGGCACAATTTTGACATTTCTTTTTCAATTTCATCCTCATCAAAGTCAATTCGCTCTTTGCTAAGGATTACGGGATTAAGATCATCTGTATCCTTTATCACATCAGCTGATATTTCTTCCTTTTCTTTCTCCACAACAGCAGATTGTGCTATGCATATTGATCCGCACTACGCGTCTGAACTTGTTCACCTTTAAACACAAGAACCTTCTCGATTGCCTGGGTTACCTCCATATCTTCATCTGTCAATTTTTCCTGCTCTTCATTTAACAATTGATTTTGCTCGTTCATTATTTTACATCTTTCTTCTGGTAAAAGCACTTCTGTTCTTCTTCTCTTATACTCATTTTATGTTCCTCTTGAACATGTCGCATCTGCTCTTCCACAAGCCGTCTTGTTTCTTCAATCTCATTTCTTCTTCCAAAGCTATTCTTTCGTTCATTCTTCTTTCTTCTTCCATCTTCCGCCCTTCTTCCACTGCTTTGGCTTCCTCATCAGCCTTGAGTCTATCCTCCACTTCAACCTTGAGTCTGGTCTCACTGCTAAGATTGGATCTCACTTCGTTTCCAGTGTTGCCTCTATCTATAGACACTTCTATGGCTAGGCATGCTCTTGCGAAATGACCTTTTCCTTCCAACTCGATTAGTTTTTTCTGGGTTTCGAACTCCATTTCGACATCCCTCATCCTCTGCTCGAAATCGGCCCTTCTCTTCTTTTCCTCTATTTCCATCTCTTCTTTTATTTTTCTCTCAGCCAATTCTATCTCTTTTGTTTTCCTCTTATCCAATTCTATCTCTTCTTTTCTCTCGCGTTCCTCTATAATAGTGTTTAAAAAACTCCTCGTCGAAGTATTCACTATTCAAGATAGCATCTCAACTCAAACACTCTCATCCCGAGGACATCTTCAACCCCCATTTCCGTAGCCATGTATTGCAGGTCAACTTTTGATCCCTTTTCTAAAAATGCTATCTCGCCCTATAGTTATCCTAAATCAATCAATAACACTCTAATTTCAAAACACAACAGTATGCTTACTTAATCAAGGTGGGTCTTATTTTTAAAAATAAATGTTTTCATTTCTTTAGTATAAAATTTTCAAATTTATACCTCGGATGCTAAATTTTGCACATATGATAGACCAAAATTAAATTCAACTAAACATTATTACTACAATAAGAAGAAATATTTCTGCTGCATAAAATAATATCTCAATTTTCGAAATTTGTAATTCTAAAGATTTTCATAACTCTTAACAATTAAAAAAATATCTGTGTTCATATTTTCACAAAATAAATCCAAATAAAAATAAAAGAAAATCAACCTTTTCGCCAAAATAAAAAATCATCTGTAATCTAAAAACATATTTGACATCTCTGATACTTCACAAAAATCACCTAAATACAAGTTCCATTCATTAATAGTATTCAAAAAAGAAGTCTAATAATAAAACAACTCACTTTTATTTATTTTATCCTGACTCAGCAATGGTTCAAATCCTATTTTCATAAATGAGTCATACGCGTACAGAAAAGGGAATGAATATATATATATTCTCTCACTTTTTTTAAACACAACCAAATATTATGCAATTGACTGAAATAATGAATAAATCTTTCAACAATTATATATAATGCACATTTCACATAATAAAACCAATATATATATCTTTACTTATAGTCCAAGATCCCAGGGCCCCCTGACGTTACTTATTTTCTAACAAATAAAATATATAGGATTAGGTAGCGCTAGAGAATAAATTTTGAGTACGTGCATACCTGCTAGCTTGTCCCGACGGCCAATTTACAGGTAACAGGTGTCAAAGGTCGGTAAAAAAAGTGCCAACTTTTCTCAAATTCTAAAGGCTGATTTTTACGTATGTTTTAAAACACATCGTTACAAATTAATAATCAGTGCTGCCAGACACGTTGTTCCATCGGCGGTAACTTTTAACAGACGCTTAAAAGCTTCCAAAAAAGTCATGCAACTTTTCTTATTTTCTAAAGCTTGATATTTATGTATGATACTCGGTGAACTATTTTAATATTTTTTGTAAGCTGCCAGACGAATCGAATGGTCCAAATATCCCCCCAGACACACCTAAGGGGTCGCTATGCGTATGAGCGCAATGTCCTCATTCATCCGCTTGAGTGTGAGATAGACTCTCGTCTATTCTCCCCCCTGCTCTTTATGTGTGTGCGTGTGTGGGATTTAAGAAATTTAAAGGATAAAAAAATGAAAAGAAAAATTTAGAAATTACTATGGTCACTCGCCACACGGAGAGTGACTAATTTAAATGTTGGGGGAGTATATGAATCTAGGAGAATTCTCCTAGTTCTTTTAATATCTGGCTCTGGAATGTAGTTATTAAGATTTTGAACACTGACAGTATTAATATTTGGAAGATTATTGAAAAATGAAATGGCTATTGTTGAAGTGTAAGGTCGCAACCCCCCTTTTAAGCTGTGGCGCGCCAAAGCAATCTACCAATAGGATTCAGCGTGCCACACAGTTGCTTGAAGCCATTCGATCTCCACTCAGTAATTGGGCCGTCTTATTATATATGAATTTGACATCCTTTAAAGATATTTCTTAACATTAAATCATCATATCTATCGATCACAAATTGGCAAAAAATGTGGAATTTTAACGAAATGTTTGGAATGTTGCCTTAGATAGTGAAAAATGTCCTCAAAACGTTAAGCAATATTTTAAAAAAAAATGTTACATATGGAGACACAATTAAATACAAAAAGATTTGATATTATTTTCGATCAATACTTTCCTCTGTCTATAAAAGTTTACGTAAGATCTCTCCAACATGAATCGACGCTATTGGGGTTTAATATCACTAGACCTGATCAAGTTCGACCGTTCGGTTTCGTCAAAGAATTTAAAAAATATACGGTTCAAACAAGCTCTTGCTGATTTTTTTATATTACACTGGTCTACTGAAGAGATGGTACCATTTATGAACAACAAAAATATTGTCGTTAATTTCAAGAAATGTCACTCTTTTACTGTCACTGACAATATAGTTGTATCTAATATTGATGAAAATCTAACGTGCACTGATCATGAGAAAGCTGATACTAAAATTATTCATCATATCTTCAATATTGATGCTCAAACTAATTTCGTTTTATTCGATGTTCTGATACTGCAGCAATCATGTTGGGCAACATGCATCATTTAAAAAATAATGATTACCATGTGTGGATATTAACTGGCATAGTACACAAAGTAAGATATATTGATATCACTAAGGTTTACCAACAATTAAGACATTCTTTAAGTCGTTGTTTGCCAGGATTTCACGCAATCACTGTATGTGATTACAATCTTGCTTTTCTTTAAAAAAAGACAAGCAAAAAAGTCATTCAGTATACTGAAGAAAAATGAAGAGTACCAGGAAGCATATATGAAATTCGGCGATCCAGATTTATTCAGAGGAAAAAAAAATGTGTTTAACAAAATACAGAAATTTATTTGTCAAGTTTATAATGTTTTCGGAATGATTGACGCAGATGCTGCCAGACTCCAACTATTCATCAACGCTTATTAGTTTCTGACGTCAATGAAGAGTTAAATCGAAATAATGTTAAAAACTTTGATGCAAGCAACTTACCAGCGTACAAGAGTGAGCTTTTGCAGCAGTTTCGACGAACTAATTACATCACTAGTCTCTGGAGTAATGCTCATATGAAGGGCATTTGTATTTTTAGTCCTGAAAATAATGGGTGGACATTGGAAGATAACCAATATCATTTCAACTGGTTTGATGGGGACCAGTTACCAGCCTTTGTTAGTGAATCACTTCAAGATGAACCAGGTATTCTACTTTCCCATTGAATTATCCTACAAAACTTGTAAAACTATTTCCTTTTTAGTTATATTATTTATTTTTTACAAAAGTAGATACTAAAGATGCGGATGAAGATAATGAAGATATTCAATATCAACATTGGATTGATGATGAGATATCAATCTTCAATGATGATAATAATGAAGATTGAGATTATTTTTTAAAAAAATATTACAGCTAACTTACTCTGAATAATGATTATTATTTACAAACATTATGTTGAAGTTTTCTAATAGTAGAATTTGTATTCTTTTGCTTCTTACCAGATGCCAAAAAACTATTATTTTATTAAATAGATTGCTGTTTAAAACCATTAATTGTTTGAATATTGCCGATAAAACACATTCTTCATAAGTCAGCAAATGTTTGTTCATAATTATCATTACGAGTTCAAATGTACTTATATTTTATTATGCGGTAATTATCGTCTTAATTAAGCGTGAAAATATTACTTAATTACTACTGAAGTCTTCCATTAGATTATTAATAAGAATATTTTATGCTTTGTTATAAAACTATCTAAAGCCTGCGCTCATATGCATAGCGATCCTTTAAGTGTGTCTGGGGGGATGTTTGGCTCATCCGATTGGTCTGGCAGCATTCCAAAAATATTAAAATAGTTCACCGAATATCATACATAAATATCAAGCTTTAAAAAATAAGAAAAGTTGCATGACTTTTTTGGAAGCTTTTAAGCGTCTGTTAAAAGTTACCGCCGATGGAACAACGTGTCTGGCAGCACTGATTATTAATTTGTAACGATGTGTTTTAAAACATACGTAAAAATCAGCCTTTAGAATTTGAGAAAAGTTGGCACTTTTTTTACCGACCTTTGACACCTGTTACCTGTAAATTGGCCGTCGGGACAAGCTAGCAGGTATGCACGTACTCAAAGGTTATAAAGGGTGTTTTTTTAGAGGTATAGAACTTTAAATTGCAATAAAACAACGATGTATTATTCGATTGACATGAATTTTTTTTATTCGAAAGATAATCTTGTGGCATTACATTGTAAATATGATTTCTGGCATAGAACTGCCACAGCTGGCTCGGATGTAGACCAATCTGGACGTCCAATTTTCGATGACTTTTTCCAACATTTGTGGCCGTATATCGGCAATAACACGGCGAATGTTGTCTTCCAAATGGTCAAGCATTTGTGGCTTATCCGCATAGACAAATGACTTTACATAGCCCCACAGAAAATAGTCTAGCGGTGTTGAATCACAAGATCTTGGAGGCCAATTCACAGGTCCAAAACGCATTAATTAGGCGGTCACCAAACGTGTCTTTCAATAAATCGATTGTGGCACGGCTGTGGACATGTTGCGCCTGTCTTGTTGGAACCACAGCTCCTGGACATCATGATTGTTCAATTCAGGAATGAAAAGTTAGTAATCATGGCTCTATACCGATCACCATTGACTGTAACGTTGTGGCCTTCATCGTTTTTGAAGAAGGATTCTACCAGCCCATAAAGCGCACCAAACAGTCAGTTTTTCTGGATGTAACGGTGTCTCGACATACACTTGTGGATTAGCTTCCTCCAAATGCGGCAGTCTTGTTTGTTGACGTAGCCATTCAACCAGAAGTGCACTTCATCACTAAACAAAATTAAACTTTATGAAAATCGGGAACAACGGCAATCTCGTTTTGGGGGCCCATTGACGAAACTATGCCTTGCTTGATCATATTTAACATGTAATGCCACAAGATTATCTTTCGAATAAAAAAAAATTCATGTAAATCGAATAATACGTCGTTGTTTTATTGCAATTTAAAGTTCTATACCTCTAAAAAACACACTTTACTAGCACTACCCCTAATCCCTATATATTTACTTGTTAGAAAATAAGTAACGTCTGGGAGCCCTGGGATCTTGGTATATTAGATATTCTGCTTAAATGACATTTGATTTATATATATAACTAGCTGTACCACTGCCCCAACATTCTGTGGCTCAGTCTTGTTTAACAG
>BMAU01001461.1:0-61688 GCA_019973935.1 Trichonephila clavipes | reverse complement strand
TCTAAGTACAATTTTGAAGTTTGTTGTATTTTATTGATTTAGGTGTTTCTGTGTCAATATGTGTTCAGAAAAATTCAAAACTATATAAATAAATTTAAAAACAATATAATTACTAAACGAAAATATTATGAACAATTAGCAATTTGAAAATAATAGACCAAATTTAGCAAAAGGAAAAAATCAGGAAACCAGGAACATAATTTTCAGCAATTTTTTTTTACAATGAATGAATTAGTTTCTCGTAAAATATATCCCCTTTTATTTTAATAATCAAATTTTCTTCGTTTCACATTTAACTGAAATGAATTAACTAGACGAATAGATTTGCAGGTTAAATGTAAATTGTGTTAATAAAAAGTTCAAGAAATATATATAATTATCAATATAATACATATTATTTTGATTGAGAGTAATATAATTCGCTTTCTGAAACAATGCCAGGACCAGGTAACTGAGATAATTTTGTACCTTTGCATTTGATATTTTGTTTCTTAAGAAACAAAATCGAGAAATAAAATTCTCGATTCCTCTGCAACGTAATGATTCCAGGCGTCACAGTAATTAACAGTTAAAACACAGGCACTTAAAAAGCAAAGATACAAAAAAAAAAAAAAAAATAAAAAGTAACAAAAACTAAACATAGAAAGTAACAAAAAAAATAGACAGAATGTTATAGAAATAGATACAATGTATTAAAAAAATGATACAATTTACCAAAAATGATACATTGAAACAAAACTTTATAACAAGGTAACAAAATATGGAAAACAAAATTTGCGGGACGTAAAGATAGAAAATGAGAAATCAGTTCCACAAACTGGAATTGCCTCGGCTATTTTTGGCTCCTGTAGTTGGGGAGAGGAAATAGGGGGTGAAATTCTGTCTCAACAGACGAAATGTACGGGAGAAAAAGATCTTCAAAAAAGTCAGTGTGCTTCGAGAAAATTTCCGGGGAAGGGGTCTCAGTTTAGAAGATCGATTGATGGGAATGCGGAGGAGTGCGTGATCCTTAGAGCACAGCCAGATCACGAACGAAGAATTAGAGTTTCTCTACACGAATGTAAAACGGAAAGGTGAACCGCTCTGAAAAGATGAAGAAAGACTTTTAGATGCGTCCGGAGGGATAAGGTGAATTTGAGCGTACGCGACAATTACTTTTATTCATCCATATAAATAGAGTAAATAGAGTTGTGGAACATTCGTCACCCCGTTATTGAATTTTGATTCAGTTTGCTTGTAGCTAAATGAGTTCTAAATCGAGATATAATAATAATAACTTACTATTTTTTGATAACCGCAGTAAATCGTTTTTCGTGGCAATGATGTTGATGACCAGGTTTCTTTATTTTACAGGGTTCATTATGTACCATTTAAAAAAATTGTCACTTTAATCTTATTATACACAGCTTGAAGTTAACTCTCATAGAGTAAATATACGGATTTTTCTTGGAAATGTAACCGTTCTTTGACGGAATAAGAGAAAAAAAAAAAAGGATAACAGGAAAAAATTAGTTGTTATTTTACAAGTCTAATGAGAGACGAATCCGATAGGTTTTTGAATAGAAATTCCGTGTTCACTGAATGCACAATTTATTTTTTAACTGTAATTTTAGTTCTAATAATAAACAAATATGCGATACATATTATTCTACAGTAATTGACGTATGAAAGAGCAATGAATCCCTGTGCATTAGAATATTGCAAAATAGATAAATTAGTGATATCCAGTTTCTTACTAGATTTTAGTAAATATATAGAAAATAGATACACAATATTTGTAAATTATTTTTATTTTATTGGTCGGTTCTCTGTTGCATATAAATTCTAATAGTTAAACAAAAGTGACACTTCTGAGAACATAAGGTATTTTTTTTTAAAAAAGTTTCGAAAGTTATTTAAGTAAGTACAATTTTACTAATGGAAGAAAAATTTAAAAAATTTAGAAATAATATAATTAGAATCGTAGGTTCTTTTCGTTCATTTGAAGATTCCAAAAGAAATCCAGGCACAATAAATGCTCTCAGTCTATAGTGGCTCAAAATTTATTGTTGATTTATAGCCACACACAGCACAAATAATTATAATAGAAACTAACTATGTATATTTGATTAATTAGCATTACTCTCGTCTAAATTAGCAATATCACCGTCCATCCACTCTTTCGCCATTTTCGGTCTCCACCTCGTTTATCGTCCTCGATATCTCTCCCTCATTCTGCCATCTTGGTGTTTTTTTGTTTTTCCTTACTCTCCCGCTATGTCGTTGACCTTTTTATTTCTTCTTTCCGTTTTCGCTCCCCTAATTCGAGGGTCGCGCCACCTATAAAGTTTTTAAACGGCAAGGCGAATCTTACAAATATAATAAAATATAAAGTTGATTTAAGTTAAAAAGCACACTATTTGTAGTAAGTTCAAATAGCTTTTATTAAATACTAGCTGCATGGCCCGGCGTTGCACGGACATTCAATACTTTTATAAATTTTCTCTTCACAAAATCAGCACTTCTAATGCTCTTTTTCAAAATGACTTCCCGGCGCTGCTCAGGCTTTTACCGAGTGTATAACTTAAAATTCCCTGTTTCGAAATTTTTCTCTTCTTTTCTTTGTCAGACAGGTTTATTCCCCCCCCGGAGTTACAAGAACATTTTTAAGTGCATAACATATTCTCATGGAAATGTTCCTTCCCCTCTCGCTATCAGCTGTTCCTGGTATGTTTGTGTGATTTCTATATTAACGTCATTACAAAACTCGTGGTAATTTCCCGCAATTAATTATTACTGCCCTTTTAATATTTTGGCTACCGGTGAAGACCCGCTATTAAGAGGAGCGATGCACGTTGAATCTGTCGAAATCGAGTAGTGCCAACTCATGTCTCATCCTGGTCATTTGACAATGGTTCAAAATCTCAAGGTGCTTCACCAAAAGCTCTCGAGTAAGTGAACAGTGGGACATTAATATTCACTCCCTCACTTTGCATTTTTTTAGGCCATGGGAACTAAAATGTGCCTTTTTAAAAGTAGTTGCATGTTGAAAAAAGTAGAAATTTTTATAATTACAAAATTTCACAACTGTATTAAATGTTGAAGTAAAGTTGTGAGTATTTTTTGAAATGTTCGATTCACGGGGAAAAGTTTCTTACAGTTATTTTTATAAATGAAGACGTTATAAAAACTTTGAACTTGATAAGTAGTTATTAAATATTTAAAATTTGAGTATTTTTTAAAAATTCATAAAAAACTTTTCGACATTTTTTTTTAAATCACTAACTCTAAAAGTTCAAAGTATGAGTTTTTTAAAAATCATTTTCATGTAAACGCATCAATATTGATTCATTTAAGAAAAATCTTAAAATATGCATCGTTGTTTTGTACAAAAAAAGAAGAAAAAATTGACTGTATCGTCAAGAAATAAATTATCTGTCCAATTACAAAATTGCAGGCGAAGTTATTAAATGCGCGAAGAAGATTGTGAGTGTTTTTCAAAAAATCATGAAAATTAAGCGATGATGTTGTTTTGAACCCGGGTACAAACGTTAGGAATCAAGCGCTTTAACCGAAAAATAGAACGCTCTTTCCGAACACGCCAAGAACTTAACGGAAACAGGAGTGAAAAGATGCTTAGAATAAAAGGAAGATATATTTAATTTTACCAAATCTGGTGCTTTTCATTATTTGTAGACATTTTTAAAAATTCATAAAAAAAAGTTTTCTACATTTTATTTTTTAAATCACTAACTCTGAAAGATCAAACTGAGAAATTTAAAAAAATTCTACATATGAACGCATCAATATTGATTCATTTTAGAAAAAATCATAAAATATGTAAAGTATCACTGTTCTGTGAGAGGAAAAACACCGTGTCATGACAAAATAAATTGCTTTCCAATTAAAAAATTACTGGCGAAGTTATTTAATGCGCGAATAAAATTTTGAGTATTTTGTTTAAAAAATCTTAAAAATTAAGCGATGATGTTGTTTCGACCACGGGTACAAACGTTAGCAATCACGCGCTTTAACCGATCGCACCGAGAAATCTTCGGAAAAATAGGAGCGAAAAGCCTTTAAAATAATAGGAAGAGGTATTCAATTTCGCCAAATCTGGTGATATTTAATATTTATAGGCGCATCTTCTTTTCTAGTGTAACCTTTCATCAAAGGTGACGGGCACAGAGTGAAAGAGTCGTTTGGCGCCAAACAGGGTTTCGCCGACAAACCCTTGGCTATTATAATAATGCGTTATTTGTTAAAGTTTTAATTTGCTAGAGCTTCATTTTTAAGTTAATACCTTCAAAATTCATATATCGATTGCAAACAACGGTAATTTTTAAACAAAAATGTAAGAAAAATAATGCTGAAACATTTCTCGCAAAAAGGAAAAAACGAAAAACACAATTTTTTTAAACAGTAATTTGTAAGTAATTTTTTCAATCTTTGTACAAATTACGCATAATAGCATTCTACACACGAAAAAAAGTTTCTTGAGTTTATTTTTATAAATAAAGAAGTTATTAAGTATTTAAATAAGAGTTTTAGTATTTTTTGAAAAATCGAAAAAAAAATGACATTTTAATTTTTAAATGACTTATTCTAAAAGAGAAAGGCATTAACTTTTTTAGTGTAGAATATCATTTCATTAACGCGAAAGAAATGATAAGGGAATGATTTAGAAATCATTTTCATAAAAACGTATCGATTTTGATCCGTTTTAGAAAAAATCGTGAAAAATAGAAAATATGATTATTTCGTAATATAAATTATACCGTATCGTGGTGAAGTAAATGATCTTTCCGATTCTGTAATTATTTTTTGTACAGTGTGAAAATAAGGGGAAAGAATGAAATCAGGAACACAATTTCCAACAATTAATTTTTTTTTTATCATAGTGGATAAATAGGTTTCTCGCAAAATATCCCTTTTTTATTTTAATTATCAAAGTTTCTTGGTTTCACATATCACTGAAGTGAATTGGTTTGACAAATATAGATTTGCAGGTTAAATGTAAAATGCGTCAATAAAAGGTCAAGAAATAATTATATTATGTTGTATGATACATGTAATGTTGTATGTTGTAGAATATTATATTTTGTATATTATGTTGATTGAGTCTAATATAATTAGCTTTCTGAAGCAATGTGAGGACTATTGGTAACGAACATCTTAAATTTAAACCACAATAAAGTAATGAGGACGAAACCTGAGCTGAAAACTCCTGTCGAAACTTCCGTACTACACCAATAGCCGGACGTTGAATTTTGAAACATTTTACATGCATCAACCCCTCTGAATAACATGTTTTAACTGACAGTAAAACTCCAGTTTTCCTAGGATTCTAGCCTTCGACAACGCTGGTATATTGTGTTTCAAAGATAGCATCAAAAAATAAATGTATCTTACATTTACGATCTGGAAGATATTGAGTATTGTGTGTGTGACTTAGTTTAGTTCTATATAAATGAATTCTAAATTAAGATAAAACAATAATAATCTGATGTTTTCTGATAATTGAAATAAATCGCTTCTTCGATACAATGTTGTTGATGACTGAGAAAGTTTAATTTTAACATGATTCATTACGTACCATTTATCGATTTTTTACTTTGATCTTATTACACACATTTTCAGGTTTGCTTTCAAAGAATAAATGTATCGAATTTACTTTGAAAGTGCCATTCTTCTTTTAAATCGAAGAAAATGAATAATTGCAACCGATGTGTTTTGGTTTTGCGAGCCTAACCAGAGCGAATACGATGGCTACGCGCAAAAAAGGCACTTGTGTAAAGCCTGTACAGTTTATTTTAACTGTAATTTTAATTTTAATAGTGAACACATATACAATTTAAATTATCCTGGAGTAATTGAAGTTTAAAAGAGCAATGGCTCCCTGTGCACTTGAATATTGTGTGAAATAGATAAATTATTGATATCCAGTTTTTACTAGATTTTATTAGTTTTCAAATAATACGGATTTTTATGATTAAGATTATTAAAAAATCGAAATATACGAAATTTCAGATTATTAATATACTTTATTATTAAAAATAATAAAGGAAATATTAAAAGGAATTTTTTTTTATTGAAAACAATTATAAAATCCCCGTGCACCACAAAATATCACACGGGGCTTACAGAAGTAAGTATTAAACACACATTCAAGGGAAATAAACAATTAAAAAATGAGGTTAAGAAGAATTACAAACAGTTACAACAAATTTACAGAAATTTTTTAAAGCACTTCTGGTGGAAAGAAGTTGGTGAAAATTCGGTGGCCAATTAATGTTGAGTCTCTTTAACGCCAGTCTTATGATCTTTCTCTCTCTGACATACTTGGAACACAGAAGGATTACATGTTCTACATTTTCCTCGCCACCAATATTACAGTCACAGAAAGATGAAGGAGCTAAATTAAATTTGTTCAAGAAGCTTTTGAAATTACCATAACCAGTGAGAAATTGGGTTAATTTGTAGTTAGTGTAAAAATGATGACATGAATATAGGAATAATATAGGAAATAATAATGCTCAACAATTTCTGCTGTTGAATAATTTCCAAAAAATTAACCTAAGAGTTTCTCGCATTATACTAATGAAATAAACTTTTCATTTGCAATCGATGGTCGTTTCAAAATTGATAAACTGTTTGAAATATAATAAAGTCAATTTTATTGTGCTCGGAACAGTATGCCTTAAAGTTGTAACTTAATCCTTTAGTCACCAAATCTGGAAATGGGAAATCGTTAATCATCATGATCCTTATCAGGACAATGGAACAAAATTATTGTATTGTCATCAGTCCTTGACAAGTGTGCAACATTTCGAATTAATCAGACCTTTTAGAGTGGGTAAAAATATAGTTCAAAGATTCTGTTACATACAGGTGAAACTTATAAAAGTCTAAAAAGATTAATAATTGAAAACGAAAATTTATTTTGTAAACTTGCCTTTTCAAACCATGCAAGGCATTTTAGAGTTCAATATGAAAGTAAAGCTAAAATTATTATGATGAACCGTTCTCCTTTTATAGGTCCTGTCCTTCCTCGAAAAGTGTCCTCCTTTTTTTCAATATTTTAAAACACATCTGTTAATCTCTGTATTCAGAGATGAACCAAACATGTTTCCAATATGTCGAGGAATAGTCTGAAATAAATATCACAGAAAATAACAGTTTTCAATGGTGTTTTTTGACTTTATCGCAAGTAAATTGGGCAGATAGAGAAAACTGTGTTAATTTTTTTATCAAAAGAAATGCCTGATATTAAAATCATTGACAATGATCAGTTTGAAGACTGAATGTATATTTAAATTATAATAAAATCGAAACAATTGGAAAATCAACATGCTGAAATTGATAAGATGGGTTGAAATACTTAACCATTTCAAAAATAAACACATCCCATAAGAAAATTTAGTTATTTTTTTTTTTTTTTTTTAATTTACATTGTGCTGCCTTGGAACAAAGGCAGCACAATGAGCTGAGTCTTTTCAGTTGGTAATTTATGGACAAGTCAGAAATCAAGATTGAATGTTGATATGTTTCAGCTGCAGTACTTACAGTAAAGATGAAAGATAATTTTTGCTCGAAAATTTCCGATAAATTTTAGAAAATAATATATAGGAAAACGAAAAAATGCATTTTTGTTTGAATTAATAAAATGTTTCATATATTTACGTTGTAACATTTTCTTAAATTTTTCGTTCTCCTTTTCATTGTAAAAAACTGGTCACCTTAAAATTATTCCAAAGTAACACAATTATTTGCCTGAATAATTTAAACAATATGACTTATTATGAATCAAGTAAATTACATTACATTTATAACACTAATCCACCAAAATAAGGCAAATATTTTTATCCCATTAAATTTTTCGTTCAAAGGCAGTTACTTAAGAAATACAAATGAGAACATTTAACTCAAAGATCAAAACAATCTAGTACTCATGTGTTCTTCCGCGGGTAGCGTGGTAGATACGAAAAATAGTTCGGAAGATTTATGAGAACTAAATTTGTTGTTGAATTCTAATTTTTAAAATATGTGTAGCCGGTATATTAAAAGAACTTCTGTAATCCTGAACATCTTTTTTAATTTGTTTGAGAGTGTTAATTAAACATTTTTCGGTTTTTGAGTACATGCAAGGTTTTATATTCGATAAAGCCATGTGATCAAACCTGATACAAACATTCTCACTTCAAAATGAGTATGTCTTTGTGTTCATTTTTGAGTATGTCTTTTTTCTCCGTGCATATACATTTCTCTATGGTTTGTTGGTCAATAGCGTATTAGTACGCTTTTACTTCACGATTTTGTTGTCGTTGACACAATAATCAGTGATATGACGTTTATTTTTAAGTAGACGTTGACATACTCAATACGTTATTTGAGTTATTTTACTTAAATTGCGTATTTAATATGAAACAGTTAACATGAAAGCTGCACATGTTTAAATTAGCTCACTTTTAATCAGGGCCGATCCTAGGGTATCGGCCACCCTCGTGCAAACACCTAATGTGCCACCCCCCTTCGAGAACTTTTCATATTTTGACTAATACTTAATGTTGACGTTAAAAACTCCTCTACTTATATAAGAATAAAAAGTAAAACACATTAATAATAACTTAAATAAAATTTGAAGTGTAAAACTTCATTTTTTGTCCAAGTAATGAGTTATGATAGCGACAAAATACTTTAACTAAATAATAAGCTAACAAAAATATAACCTTTAAATAAAAATAAACATTTTATAATTATAAATGCAAAACAACAGACTTTACTCAAAAATACAATCTAATAAAAATAAATACTAAGGCACAAATATCGTGAAACGAAAAGTATATAAATCAGTCCTTCTACAAAGACTAAGAAATAAACTACACCGTAAAATCCGGTGTATAACGTGAACTTTTAACTCAAAAAATAGGATCGAAATTTACGGGTGTGCGTTACAAGTCGAATATAAAAATGAGAGCTTTAAAAATACAAACAGATGAGCATAGAAAAAGATCAGACTTTTTCATATGTTGAAATATTGTTTCTGTGAAAGAAATAACATTCCTTATGAACTTTTTTTTTTTTAAAGGGTTGTTATTCTGAAAATACACTATTTTTTACTAAAGCTTGGAATAATTCTCGAATAAAGGACTTCAAAACATAAAATGACTGTGCACATGCATTTCAGGTCTCTTCGTAAAAAAGGGTGTGCGTGTTATACGACGAATATGTGTAAGGGCACGTTATACTCCGGATTTTACTATAACTGTAAAATAACTTCTGGCTTTCTTAGAAGCAAATTTGTTAATAGTTTCGGTTAAATCAATTTTTCTGAGATTTCGGATTCAATTGAAATTATGGCCAAATCTGAAAGCCTTTCTTGTGTCATATTATTTTTCAAGTAATTTTTAATTTACTGAAACTTCTTTCACCAGAAGCTGCAGAAACAGGAAAGGTTAAAAAAATTATTAATGCTAGAGCGAAATTGGGAAAACAGGGTATAAGATCATTTTTCACTATAATTTCTAATATCTCACACAGTTGGCTGTTTTTTTACAAGGAAAAATATCTTTTTTTGAATGAAGTTATTTCATTGAAGAGCTGTATACCGTCTATACTTTATTTTGGAATTTCTTTTTATTTTCTCTTATTGTTCCAGGAATAGGTTTTTTTTCCTTTCAAAAGTTCATCTGAAAGTGGATAAGATGCGTACTAGTTGTCTCCTTTAAAGTCACGTTCTTTCCAAATGTTTATAAGTCTATACATAAAAAAAAATTTATTTCCAACTGTGTCTCCCTCTTCTAAATCTGGACTGAATTTAGTGGAGGAATCATAGTTACTGTTATACTCTTCATAATTTGATTCTTCCTCATCATAATGACGAACAGAATTTCTTCATCCGAAAATACTGTTGTACTATATCTGTTTAATATACTGTATCTATTAAATTACTTAAATATCACATTTCTTCATCAAAACTACAATAATACGCCATAGCATAAGGAAGATTTAAAACGCGTTCATGCATTCAGAACTGAAACGGCGATTCACACGCAGGGGATGACATACCCGAAGAAGCGGTATCAAAAATAAATATTTAGAATTCGCCTACAAGCTAAGCCCCCTCAAAGGATATGACCTTAAAGTCAGCTACACGAGAAACTATCTATTTTCCAAAAAAAAAGGTTTAGAAGGAGCGTTTAAAAAAAAGGTAGACGGTGGGTACGGCATACCCTGCGCGGGAAGTACCGGATTAAAACTGAGAAAGATCTCTAACCTGATGCATTCTATATCTCGGTATAGTTAAAAATATTTTTAAAAGTATCTCTACATTTTAGGAAAGTCGAGACAATTTCTTTTGCAACTTCAATACTGCACAACGCCTCGGGTCTTCCCAAGGGACGATTTCCGATTCCGAGTCATATAATTTATTTCTCTGTAGCAGTGTGGAAGGAATTTCTATGAATGCTTGAAAATAAAGTTATAAATTTTGAATTAAAAATAATTAAATTCTTTTTTAATCGAATCTAAATTTTCAAACTTTTTAAAGTTTTCTATTTATTATTGCAAATTGTAAATTTTTTCCACGAAATATTTAGAAAATGAAAATAATAATGTTAGGCTTTTTAATTTTTTTGTAAAACTCTCAAAAAGTTACATTTTATCTTTTTCAAATTTTCTGACTGAATTATGAAATTTCTGATTTAATACAAACGAATTTTGTTTAATTATTTTATTCTTTACAGAAAGCATAAATTCATTTCTAGAACAAAACGTAGCTTAGCTTTTCTCTCATATTACTTATTCAAAATTATTAAAATATCAGAAGGTATCATGCAAATCAGTCTTAAAATAGCAATAAATGCAAAAAAAAAAAAAAAAAATTGTGCTTAAAATGTGCTTTTCAAATTCTATCTTACAAAATAATGGTTCTCTTAGCTGTCTTGGAGTATATTAGAAAAAGTATGTGTTTATTTCACATGTTACCTCAATAATAATAAAAAAATGTGTGTGTATCTATAAGTAAACTTAACATACTTTATTTCTTTGAAAATTCTTTTCACAGTTTGAAACAATTTAAATTAAATATTTAGAAATCATAGATTGGTTCATTTATTACTAAACAAAATTATCATACTATATGTTATGATTACAAACAAAATTATCCAAAATAAATATAACTACGTTTTATTTCAATTTCGAACTCTATTGTTAGGGTCCTTTTAAGTATGGTAAATTAATGAATGTACTCAAAGGCTCATTAATATTTTGTATTTTAAATGAACTACTGCCATTTTTCATAAGTGACTAAAGAAATTATTTTTACACGAGTGGAAAATAATATTCTTTCATTTGAATAACAATGCCAAATGAAAATGTTTTAAGAAGATTATGGTACATTCAAGCTACGAAAACATACACTTAAATATGTTAATCTACATGAAAGTATTCTAAGAAACTGATGACAGTTATTTATATTTATTTATGTCAAACGAAAATAGTAATTGCACAAATGCAACAAAATATTTTTTTCACTTTATCTTACGTAATGTTAAAAATACCTGGTCATTAAATCTTAAAAATCGAAAAGAGAATTTGAGAGTGAAAATATAGTTACCTTTTTGTTGTTTAACCGTTTTTGTTTTGATTTTTTTTTCTTGTCTGTATAAGCGCAGGAAGCAAAAAAAGAAATTAGTTCGGAAGTCAAATTGACACAAAATTTCCACAGTTTTCTTCGAAAGGGGTCTTTTTTCTGAGGGTCATTCTGCCCCATTCTTTTCATTCGCCCTTAAGCATATCATAAATCTTAATCGTGCTTTACATCACTTTTGTCCGATGTGTCGAAATTTTTCCTTAACGCCCCCTCCTCCTTACCCTATGGGACTATCGTTAAGAACTCAAGAATACTCGTTAAAAAATAATTAACTATAGACTTGGAGGGTGACAGAAGACTTCTGGCACTTATGGGCCAGATGTTTCTCGGAACGGGAAGCAGCACCCTTGGTTACTGAATGCACATTCGGTCTTTTGGTTGTTATAGAGATAAAAGAGAACCGGGATAAATAAAATCTAATATTCTCATTCACTGGACCACTTCTGAAAAAATTCCAACTGCCAAGCCTTCGTGTAGCTTCTTAGTGCGGCGTTTATTACAGTCACTCAATCAACTGACGAAGGGGGTATTTTCATTTACAAGCAAATAACATTCTGAACGGATTTTTCCCATCCCAAGTGTTATCTATATTTCACTTCAAACGATCTTTTGAAGAACAACTTTGAATGAGAAGTTTTTCCTGCTTTCTGACCACATACCACTCCTTGTCTTCTCATTATTTTGATTAATTTTACCAGCTTTTAAACTTTTTTATTGTGGGTCCTGAGATTCAGAATTCACACGGAAAATTTATATCGTTTGAAGCCAGTGACATACTATTTTATAATTATAGAAAGGAACTCTTAATATGACCATTAATAATATTTTACGACTTTTTGCTTACACACGTCCAGGGCCCCTGTAGCTAGAGGGGCCCGTATCATTGATACAGACCCCCTAATAAGAGAGGCTACACCCCTGATGAGAAGGAATGTTCCTCAGAATTTGAAATCCATTCTTATTTTTTCGAACTGTGTTATGCTATCGGGACTTATTTTGATTTTTCAATTACTATTTAAAATTCAGCATATTTATTCAACTTATCATAAATTTTATTTTGAGAAATTCACAAAAAATTTGCTTGATCGATAGAATTATAGGTGTTCTGTGGCCACCCCCTTGTTTCGGCCGCCCGCGTGCGGTGCACGCGCTGCACACCTGCTAGGATCGGCCCTGCTTTTAATCGTTCTTGTAACGTTCAGCTAGGTGTTAATAGAAACAGTGATTTATTATTATTTTTTTTTTGCAAATATATGTTACAGACTGAATATAATTAATCAAATTCACACATAGACTACGTAGAATGAACAACAAAACCGAACCTCGATAAAAAAAAAAGCACATATAATGTATTCAAATTCTCTATTTGTTAAAATGATTTTTGTTTTTGAGAAAACCTATTGAAACTTATAAGAACGTCGAGGATCCACACTTAAACTGGAAGATTTCATCGATGTAAATAACCATAATACAGCAGTATCCGAAGCGAAATGTCTGAAATCAATTTTAAAAAATGCCATTTATTTTATGTTTAATATAGTATGCTTTGAAGGCCCAGTGATCGAGTTTTAGCGTATCACGCTTCCACTCCATAGGTCCGGGTTTTATTCCCGGGCTGGGCAAGGTCGACTCAGCCTTTCATGCCTACTGCTGTGGGTCTATAAATGAGTAACAACCTTGCTTTGGGACTTAAATAATAGGGCTCTCGCTTCAGACGGACCACCTAATCGGGACATCTGCTCTCATGCACCTCAGCGCCCAATAGTCACATATATTGGGATGGGCAAAGTAGGCCCTGGCCCTCATGGGCTGTTGCGCCTCTGAGTTTTAGTTTGAGTTAGTATGCTTTGCAATTTTCTGAAAAACTAACGCTATCAATTAACTATTTCAAGCAAGAATTATTGTTCTTGACACTGCCTTCAATTATGTCAAAAAAATAAATAGTGCAACTCAAAAATGAAGACAAAATTTTACAAATTTTTAATTAAAACAAATTTGAATATTTGAGAACAATTTTCAGAAGAAAGTATTTCGGAAAAGAATAAGATTATATTTCTCAAAAAAATTTCAGATAATATTACAGAAAACCCGGTAGATGTTATTTTTTCATCGGTAATAATTGCTGTGTAGAAAAAGAAGATAAATTTAAGAGTATACCAAATATTATTTCTGAATTTAAATTAATCTCTGATATTAAGGTCTTATAAAAACAAAAAATAGGTAATAAAGAGATGTAGAGGAAAACTTAATCCAAGAAATTAGTTTGCTACAAGATTCGGTATTGAATAAAAACTTTATGTAAATAATGTACAAGACTTAATGCGCTACATTCTAAAAAAATTATAATGAGATACTTTGAAATTTATTAACTGTGTTAAAACTTTCTTTACATTTTCAATTACTATAGAAAGTGCTGATTGTTATTTCAGCAAAGTAAAATTAATAAAGGATTATTCTCGGTCAAGAATGTTCGCAGTACGCTACAATGCACTCGCGGCATCGAGTATTGAAAAAGAATTTGCTAATATATCCATGTTTTGGCAAAAATAAAATCGAGCATTAAATAAACATCATTATTATATACTCGCATCAGTAATTTTATTTTTCTTATTAAATCATTTTTAGGGTCCCAAATAGATTCTTGCATCCAGGCCCCTTTTCAGAGGAGACCGGGTCTGTTTTCACGATACATAAAAGGACACTGATGTTTTTGGTAACACGTGTGAAAACAAGAGAAATGCCAATTCATTTCCTGTTAAGTGAATGACACCTTAACACAATTTAATTGTATTACACATTTTGTGAGAATGTATTAATCCCAATTTGAAACCATTTTGACCAATTCAAAGCATAATTATTGATATGAATATATATATATGTAGGATTTTCCCTTTGAAACATTTGTTAAAAGGTTGAGTCATATCCTTTTCAGAGGACCATAAATCTCAATTTTATTTATTATTGCATTCCGAAGCAGCGCCATCTAGTGAGCTTTCGTAGCTCCGGCTTGAATAATTTTTCGGCAGAGGCCAACTAACCACTGCTAGTTCAACACGTCGCGTCTTTACCGCATTTCCGCGCCCAGCGCGGCACCGCCAGTCCTAACATCCAATAATGAGAAAGGTTCATATCCCCGTCTTCTAAAGGTATTACTCAACTTTTAATTAACTTAATTCCTGCATTTCTTTCTCTTTGTAAATATCCCCTTTTGTAAATATTTCCCTTTAACACACTTTAAATAAATTCTCTTTTACTTTAAAGTATTTGTGTTTAAATGACTTAGATTCAATTAATAATTCATCACTCACCCTTAAATACTTACCCCTAGACAAGCCACCTCGCCAATCTAAAATCCCGCCTTCTGAAGAGTCTGATTTTTATTCGAAGATTTATTCGGACTCCCACAGAAATAATTGGGGGATCGCCTGGGATTTGATTTAGATGAGCAAAAACGCAAAGATGAATTTGAGTTGGAAAAGTTAAGAATCCAAACACAATCCAAGTTAGGCGCTGATACATCCAAAGAAAGTGATACTAAATTTCTCGTCAAAGAAATTTCAAAGTTTATACATAGTTTTGATTTGAAAGAAGACATCAGTCTCTTTATCTAAAATTATTTGAACGTCAAGCGCAGAGATTGAATATTGATCAAGAAAACTGGGTTTCTCATCTGTTAGGCTTGTTACCGACGGAAGTATCTCACATCATAGCGAGAGAGCCTGACGATAAAGCCAACTCTTACGAACACGTTAAAGATTTACTGCTGAAACGCTTTAAACTAACTCCAGAAAAGTTTCGACAACTATTTGTCACTCACCAAAAAGCACCTGAAAGAACATGGATTGATTTTTATCATGAGTTAAACAAACACTTAATTCAACGGATGGATAGATGGATTGAAGATAGATACTTTCAACAAGTTATCAGATCTAATCATAACAGATCAACTCAAACGAAAAATTCCTTTTGAATTTAAAGAATATTATCTTGATGAATGGGCAAATATGAACTCCCCCTGTTCAATTAGCAGAAAAACTAGAAGAATTCGAAGACTTTAAAAGGACTCTGAAACAAAAATCTAGCAATCCATTTGTGAAGAAACAAGAATTCAGATTCACAGAAAAGAATCACAGATATGAATCACCAGGAAAATTCGAGTATAACAAGAAAGATAAGAAGTTTCCAGCGTCAACGAATTACAACAAACATTACGAAGTCCCTGTCACCAAGTACGAATCTGTTCAAAGATATCAAGAAAGCGCGCAGAAAGGGTATTACAACAAAAATTACGAGAAGCACTCAAATCACAATGCTTCCAAGCATGCTCAGACGAACTATTCAAAATCGCAGAAATTCAAAGAACCTCCAAAAGAAACTTGCACACTCATCGTTAAGGAAGGTTTACGTACTAAAGAGATATTTTTTGGAAAGGTGAAAATCACGGCGCTGATAGACAGTGGTAGTACCGTAAGTTTGCTTCGAGAAAACACAAGCAGAAGAATAATGGATCCAACAAAATTATCGAAGAACAAGATGCTTCTCACTGGTATTGGTGAAGCACAAGTGACAACTATCGGTTCCTTTGAACATAAGTTCAAAATAGATGATGAAAATTACTCGTTAACTTGGCATGTTGTACCGACTGATAAATTAAAATTCGAAGCAGTTATTGGATCAGATCTTTTGGAACAAGCATCGATAAGTTTTACTAAAGAAGGAGTTAAATTCAACAAATATGAGAATCATGCACAGCTTATGCAAATATCTGCTGAAAATCTTCAAGAAGAACTAGACCTACGTCATGTTGAAAATCGTCAAATCAAGAAGGAACTTGAAAAGTTGATTCAAGACTACAAGCCAGAAAAACAGCATCTACTGACGTCACAATGAGAATTATTTTAAAAGACGAAGAACCAGTCTGTCAACACACTCGTCGACTAGCTTTCCCAGAAAGACAAGAAGTAAACAAACAGATAGAAGAATGGCTCAACGAAGGCATAATACGTCCGAGTTCTGCGGAATATGCAAGTCAATCGTAATGGTAAAAAAGAAAGATGTATCTTCGAGAATGTGCATTGACTACAGAAAATTGAATCAGAAGCTTGTGAAAGATAAATTTCCGTTACCTATCATCGAAGATGTTTTAGACACTTTGCAAGAAGCAAAGGTATATTCTACATTAGATTTACGCAATGGTTTCTTTCACGTCGATGTTGACGAAGATTGTAGAAAGTATACATCCTTTATCGTCCCAGATGGACAATTTGAATTCAACAAAGTTCCTTTCGGACTAAGCACAATTCAGGAGTTTTCCAACGCTACGTATCAAGTATATTTAGAGATCTTACTCGGAAAGGAATTGTAATCAGTTATTTAGATGATCTCGTCATTCCAGCGAAAAACGAACAGGAAGGTCTCGAAAAACTTAAAATTATTTTTGAAGTCGCAAAGAATTACGGATTAGAAATTAAGTTCAAGAAGTGCCAATTCTTAAAAAAGAAAATTGAATTTCTAGGTCACATTGTAGAAAGCGGAACTATTAAACCATCTCCCACGAAGACACTAGCTGTCCGAAAATTTCCAGAACCAACAACAATAAAACAAGTACAAAGTTTTCTTGGTTTAACTGGATATTTCCGCAAGTACATCAAGGATTATTCAAAGATAGCTAAACCACTTAGCGATTTAACAAGAAAAGAAAACCTCTTTGTTTTTTCGGGATTCAACAAAAAGAAGCATTTGAAAAATTGAAGAAAATCATGTCCGAAGGCCCAATCTTGCACCTTTACAAGTATGGAAGAAAACAGAACTGCATACAGACGCCTATAAACAAGGGTACGGCGCAATTTTGTTACAAGAAGCAGAAGATGGAAAGTTACATCCCGTTTACTACATGTCGAAAAAGACAAATACAGCAGAAGAAAAGTATGACAGCTACGAATTAGAGGTACTAGCAATTATCAACGCATTAAAGAAGTTTCGTGTTTATCTTTAGGACAACACTTTAAAATAGTAACTGACTGTTCAGCATTTCAGAAGACTATGCAAAAAAAAAAGGAGCTAATTACTCGCATAGCCAGATGGGCGCTTCAATTAGAAGAATTCGATTATGAAATAGAGCACAGAGCTGGAAGTCGTATGAAGCACGTTGATGCTCTTAGCCGATATCCCGTAATGATGGTATGCAATGATACATTAACTTCAAAGCTTAAAAAGCACAAGAGGAAGATGACAACATCAAACATTGAAATCACTTCTAGAGAAGCAAGAATCAGAAGAATTTTTTGAGCGAAATGGTATACTCTACAAGTACTTAAATGGTCGAGAATTAATTGTAACACCTAAAGCAATGCAAGCTGAACTAATTAAATTAATTCACGAAAATGGTCATTTCTCATTAGGAAAAACAGAAGAAATTGTGAAACAGGAATTTTTATCCCAAATTTATCCAACGTCGTTAAAAAGTAATAATTAATTGTGTTCCATGTATCTTAGCTAATAAGAAAACTGGCAAAAAGGAAGGGTTTTTGAATCCTATTTCTAAGGAAAGCATTCCTTTAAGTACGTACCATGTTGACTTCATTGGTCCTTTACCCTCCACAAACAAAAGTTACCAACACATTTTCACCGTAGTAGACGCATTTACCAAATTTACTTGGCTATATCCCATCAAAACTGTGTCTGCTGAAAGTGCCCTCGAAAAACTAAAACAGCAGCAGAAAACCTTTGGTAATCCCACCAGAATTATCTCTGATAGAGGTTCAGCGTTCACTTCAAAATTATTCAACGACTACTGTGATGAAGAAAACATTCAACATCTACAAATAGCGACAGGTGTTCCTCGAGGAAACGGACAAGTTGAACGAATTCATCGAACTTTGATTCCAGTTCTTACCAAACTATCATTAGACGACTCAACGAAATGGTACAAATACGTCGACAGATTACAGAGAATACTAAATAGTACTATAAGTCGCAGTACAAAATGGACACCATTCGAACTATTAGTGGGAATCAAAATGCGTAACAAGGAAGACATCCTAATCAAAGACTTACTTCTAGAAGAAATGGCGAAAAATTACTAGAACAAAGCGAATTTTTAAGAAACGATGCAAAAAGAACATCGAAACCCTGCAGTCTGAAAATAGAAAGACGTATAACAGAAGAAGAAAGAAAGCTTCGTTATACAAAGAAGGTGATTTAGTTGCCATCCAAAAGAACCCAATTTGGAGCTGGACTGAAACTAAGACCAAAGTTCTTAGGCCCTTACAAAGTAACAAAAGTTAATTCAAGGATAGGTATGAAGAGGAAAAGGTTGGTCAGCACGATGGACCGAACTCAACCACCACCTCAGCTGATTTGATGAAACATTTTTATGCTTAATTGAATTTTTTTTTTTATTATTTGTTATTATTTTTAAATTTTTCTCATATCCCTCTTGAGAAATTAATAGATGTTCTATGGTAACACTCGTTTCCATTAATCACTTTATATTCACTTGTAACATTTATTATATTTTCGTATTATTCATTATCTTTCTATTGATGCGAAGGATTTTTTTATGGTTTAGTTAATTGTAGATCACAACATAGAATATTTTGTTTTTATATGCTTTATTTTAGGTCCGGAATTGTGAATATTAGGTATACATCTTTTCATCTGTAATATTTTATTTTATTATCTTTAAGAATCGTATTATTTGTCTTTATAGCATCCACATTCCAATAATCATCAAATTTATAGTTGTAACTAAAAATAGTTTGTATTTAAAGTACTTTAGCTCTCCACATTTTGTAAGAGCTGAGAGACCAGCTCTGTCAAGAGAGGGTGATTTTGTAGGATTTTCCCCTTTGAAACATTTGTTAAAAGGTTGAGTCATATCCTTTTCAGAGAGGACCATAAATCTCAATTTTATTTATTATTGCATTCCGAAGCAGCGCCATCTAGTGAGCTTTCGTAGCTCCGGCTTGAATAATTTTTCGGCAGAGGCCAACTAACCACTGCTAGTTCAACACGTCGCGTCTTTACCGCATTTCCGCGCCCAGCGCGGCACCGCCAGTCCTAACATCCAATAATGAGAAAGGTTCATATCCCCGTCTTCTAAAGGTATTACTCAACTTTTTTAATTAACTTAATTCCTGCATTTCTTTCTCTTTGTAAATATCCCCTTTGTAAATATTTCCCTTTAACTTTAAATAAATTCTCTTTTACTTTGAAGTATTTGTGTTTAAATGACTTAGATTCAATTAATAATTCATCACTCACCCTTAAATACTTACCCCTAGACAAGCCACCTCGCATATCTAAAATCCCGCCTTCTGAAGAGTCTGATTTTTATTCGAAGATTTATTCGGACTCCCACATATATATATTTGCAAGAAAAATGATGGGAATGAAGAAAATAATCTTCGTTTGATTGTTGCAACAAATGATAGTAAATTAAATTATAGAAAATAAGTTGGAAAAAAACATTTATATGAGCCTAAATATATATAGCAACAAATATTGCCATTTGTGTTGTTGTATGTGGTTTTTCAGTACACTTATAAGCAGATATTTTGTATACATCTTAATTGTAAAAAACTCCAAATAAGATTGTTATATAAATCTACAGCATTTTCTATCTGCTAAATGCCGACCATACCTAAGGCAGCGGCATTAAGTAAATTAAGAGAAGAAAACGACTAAATACTTTGAAATACATTTCTGGCCGTGATTGGGGTGCTGACTCTTTCACTATTAGAAATACCTACTTGGCGCTTATTAGACCTATTTTGGAGTATGGTCTTCCAATTCCAAGACAAATATTCAGAAACTCGATAGAGTTCAGCTGAGCGCTGCACGTATTTTAACAAGCCTTCGTAACCGTTGTCCGATTAGTGACAATATGATTTTCCCCTCTGTTGAACGGCATCACTTGAACTTTTATATTGACCCATCCTAGGGTCTTCCAGGGGTGTATTTACACCGAACCTCTCAGACCATGTCGACAAGACTTCAGATCCTCCTGAATTTCTTCGGAAACTTGCTCTCAAAGTTATTAGCAGCATTCCTGTTGATGCTTTTATATATACTGATGGCATCAGGAATGAACACTCTCGTTCTGGCAGTGCTATTTACATTAAGTCCCAAAACTATTCTAGTCACACTAACTGAAAAACTCTGATGGATGCTCTGTCTTTCGCAGTGAACTCATTGCTATGGATACAAGCCTTAAAGAGGCACTCTCAATACCTGGTTCAAACACCATCTGGATTTTATCTGACATTTGTAATGCCATCCAACATCTTTCTAACTGGCATAAGGTGGGTGATAACACAGGAGTGGCTATTTTGGATAAACTAAAACGCACTTCATCTTCTCAAGAGATCCATCTACAATGGGTTCCTTCGCCCGTTAACATCCCCGGCAATGATTGCTGACGCCCAGCAAAGGTTGGCGCAGCTCAACCCACTATGAATTCGGTCCCTCTCACCTATTTAGAACTGCACTCCACCTACATCAACAGCAAGTAAGCAACTGTTCCTCCTGCTCATCACTGGTATGAGGCTAAACACCCTGTGTGTGGTGTGTGTGTGTGGTTCTCTTTCCCTTCAATGCAGCAGGCAAGAACAAACTATTCTAACTCCTTTCCGGAGTGACCACCTCCGAACTTTGACTTTTAAGGATGAAAACAAAGTTTTTCCGTCTTGTGTTAGGTGTTCTGCCTGCCAGGCATCTCTAGCACATATTCTTGACTGCACGGGGCTTTCAAAACAAGATCTTTTTGAAGATCCTTTAATGGTGTTGGACTTTTTTGAGAGTGAATGAGATCATAGGCTTGATTTAACTTGGCTAGACATGGAGATGAGCAACAACAACAACAGTAAATTAATTTACTGAAAATGATGGGATAAACTTTTTAAAATGAGGCTGATTTTTAGAAAAAGTTGCAACGGGCTCATCACATTTTCAACTAAAAACTCCTCTTGGGTTCTTTGGGGCCAAAAAGGCAAATTCTTTCTTACCAAATCCAGAAGCGAAGCGTGATTATGCAAATTAAGAACCTTTTAAATAGCAGAAGTTTAGCGTAAGCAAGGTGGCTTTTGGGAAGTGATTATGCTAGTCCGTGTTTACTATTGTCAAAGCAAAAGTAAGAGAAGTTATCCAACACTCAAGAGTCTAATCGTGTCAGAGCGTTCAAGTCAAGGTGAATACCATTCCACACGAGATAAACCACAACGTCATTTAGGATATGAGTGACTTACTGCTTACATAGGATATAGAGGTAGGATTATTAAAATTAATGCTAGGAACTGTGTATTTACTGAGGTTAGGAGAAGGCGGTAAAGTTAGATTTAGTGATCAAGGTCGTGTTTATTTGGTAATACGTATTGTGTGTTTCTTCACCTCAAATCCGCTAAGTTAAAATATAAATATTATCATTGTATAGTGTTTAAGTTAAAATCTTATTAAAGAGATATTAAGATTATGGCAACGCCTGATTCTTCATTCACTCCCATACCTATAGGTCACGAGGAAAACGTAGGAGTAGGGCAACCCTCACGGGCAAATTCCTTACAAAGTTTAAATTGTTATTTAATCTTTGCAGTTTTATCAATCCGGTTTCAATAAATTTAAAGTTTCTTTAATAGAACATTTTTGATTAGGTTTAATTTAAAGGATAATACTTGTTTTTAATTTGGTTTCGAAATTGTCAAGTGACGACAACTGATCTGGCATCCTCTCATAGAACTTACACATCATGTCAATGAAAGGATCTCGTAATTATAGATTTGTGTGTATGAGCTCCTCTACGCGTCTTTTCTTTAGGCGCACTCAGACACCAACCTTTGACTCTACAGTCGGTCGAAAAAATAGTTGAGCACCCCGTGACCCTTTCAAAAAATGATTGGAAATGGAAAACGACCTTTATTGAAATGAAAACGACCTTTGTTGAAACCACCTCACTTGAAATTTATCATGAAAACCATCTCATTTGAAACCGTCTCATTTGAAATTAATCATGAAAACTGTCTCATTTGAAATTAATCATGAAAACCATCTCATTTGAAATTAATCATGAAAACCATCTCATTTGAAATCAATCATGAAAACCATCTCATTTGAAACCATTTCACTTGAAATTAATCATGAAAACTGTCTTATTTGAAACCATCTCATTTGAATTGAAAATCATCTCATTTGAATCGAAAACCATCTCCTTTGAAACGAAAACCATCTCCTTTGAAACACTCTCCTTTAAAACCCTCTCATTTGAATCGATCTCAACACCGCGTATTTTTGTTCCCCCCTTTTCGTTTCAAACGACTCTTTTACATGATTCTTGTCCATTTTCCCCTGCTTTTTATCCAAAACTTGCATTTAAAGTTTTCATTCAAAAGGAAAGTTCAAACGGCTCTTTTTTGTATGAAGTGTGTCCCTTTTCACCTCATTTTTATCCCAACGTTGCATGTAGGGTCTCGATTCACGTTTGAATCAAAGTATGCAGGAGAGCAAGCATATCCCAACGTTGCATGTAGGGTCTCGATTCACGTTTGAAGCAAAGTATGCAGGAGGTGTTAAGAGGTATGGACTGTGTAAAATTTTTCAGATTTCTCACAAAAAGATTTTATCACGGGGCGAGAGAAAATTTTTCATTCCATCCCAGAGAGACAATTTAGACAGGGGTCATCCACAAATGAAATTTAGACAGGGGTCAAATGAAATGGAGGCATCGTGAAGGGGTCCAATGAAATGGATGCATTTTGGTGAGAAAACGGGGAACACTACGAGACAAGCCCTCCCATCTTGGTGAGAAAACATGCCAAGTCAACGAGACAAGCCCTCTCATCTGGGTGTGATAAGAAGACGACAACAGGTAAGCATGTTGTGATAAAAGTACCTTCCAACGTTGGCATATTGTGTGTCTTGAAAAAAAGGGGGACCGAGTCGACTCGATCCCCCTTTTTTCGGTAAAATTTTTTTGACTAACTCTACTAGATGGGCCGTCTGTCTTTTGCATTCAGCCTGCTGCTTGTTAAAATGCTGCAGGTATCGCGCAAATCGATACGATTTCACCATGGTGCACTCGAATATATCAAAGTCCTCGTGCACCTCATCGTGCAGGTGGTCAGGTAGGGTGCGGTCATGCAAATCTCGGAAATGGGGCAGCATTTCCAAGTTGATGGTAAAAGTCCCAGCTTTTCAAACATTTTCCGCTGGTCCGAGCCCTTGACGACAATGAGGCCTCTGTTTCCTTGCGCCAGGTGACAAAATTTGCCCCGGACGCAGAAAGCCAGGTATTCCAGAGGCACGGATCCGGGCAGGTGGCTCTTCAAGCTGAGCCGTTCATTAATGTACCTGTTGGCTCGGCAGTCTTTGGCGGTCGTGAGGAGGTTGGAATGATCCACCGTGATGCAAATCACTTCTGGATCTTTGCCATCCTCCGGAATGCTGGCAATGGACAGTTCGATCGGGACAGGCTGGCCACCATGGTGAAACACGTTGGCATGGGCGAAAAAGGCTAGAGGAGACATGGTACTGAGTGAGAATGTCTCTGGTGGCTGAGCGCTCACCTTTTATACTCTGCTGGGTCACGTGAATCGATTCCTATTGGCTGATGCTTTCCAAATTTGAATCACCAGACACTGATGAAAGAAATTTTTTCATTCAGCGCCAAGGTTCCACCATATAGATGAATCAAACAGCCCGATTCAGCACAAGGTTTCACCATACAGATGAATCCAATCTTGCTGCATCAAACTGCGCCAAGGTTTCACCCTACAGATGAATCAATCTTGCTGCATCAAACTGCACCAAGGTTTCACCCTACAGATGAATCCAATCTTGCTGTATCA
Source organism: Trichonephila clavipes (assembly GCA_019973935.1). NCBI lineage: Eukaryota > Metazoa > Arthropoda > Arachnida > Araneae > Nephilidae > Trichonephila > Trichonephila clavipes. The sequence goes on along the minus strand of BMAU01001461.1, from coordinate 37,217 downwards.
AACTGCGCCAAGGTTTCACCATACAGATAAATTCAATCTTGGTGCATCAAACAGCACAAGGTTCCACCCTACAGATCAATTCATCAAACAGCACGATTCAGCACACGTGTTTAAAATGTGCACTCCAATCTTGGTACACTATTTGGCCCGAAAAAGGGGGGACCGAGTCGACTCTTGTGTCGACTCGATCCCCCTTTTTCCGGGCCAATATCCATTTTTTACTGTACCGTAACTTTATAGCTCCATTCGGCATGCAGCTGATTAAACTGCTGCAGGTATTTGGCAAATTGATACGATTTTAACATGGTGCAATACGAAATGTCCTCTTCCTCGTGCACACTCTCATGCACGGGTTGGGAAAGGTTCCATCGCAAATGTCTTTAAATTTCGGCAGGTTCTCCAGGGCCATGGCATACAGTCCGAGCTCTTGAAAAATTTTTCGTTGCTCCCCTCCTTTGACCACCATCAGGCCCCTGTTGCCTCGGGCCAGCTGACTAAACTTGCCCCTCACGCAAAAGGGCAGGTATTCCACGGGCACACTCTTGGGTAACGGGTGGTGTACCAGACGAAGACGGGCATTTTCTTGGCAGTTGGATCGAAAATCTTTGGACTTGGAAGTTTGCCCGGCATGATTCACGGTGATGCACATGATTTCGGGATCGCTGCCATCCCTGGGAATCGTGACAATGGACAATTAGATGGGCACTGACTTGCCCTCGTGATGAAACACGTTGGCATGAGCAAAATAGGCGGTTGACTCAAAACAGACATGTTGCTTCAAACAGAATGATTCGAGCGGCGGGTGGCTCGCTTTATATATGCTCGAGGAGCGTGACGTCAGAGGGCATCCCATTGGCCAAAGCCTTTTCATGCGAGCGCTGCACGTGTTTTTCCAAAGCCCGCTTCCAAGGTTGGAGACCCACTATGAGCCAAGGGACGTTGTCGTCTCGGTGCATTTCTCAATCGTCCAACCACGTCAACCATTTCATGTACGTCGGCGACTCGAGGGCAGTCTGTCAAATCCAAACTATACGCATCCGTAGTGTGAGGTTGATAAGCCTCCCAAACTCGGTGAGAGGGAGGACGACCCACTTGAAAGAATCTCAACTCGACCCCTTTGTCCCAGGTCAGATCAAATGACTCGTAAACACAATGACCGTTTATCCAAACGACCGAGGAATGTGCACCCCAAAGTTGGGTTCAAAAATGATGGTATAAGGATAGTCTTGCTCGTAATACGTGACTCGATCCGGCCACCGACCCAGATTTCAAACACAATAGTGGTGCAATGTCGACACTGGTCCAATAAACTTTTACCGAAACCATTTTTTTACATGCTCTTGTCTCCAAGCTTGGCATTTTTGGACAAAAAAAAAAAAAATGAGACGGGTTTCGGGCAAAAATGAAATTTATTTACAAAAAAAATATTTACATCAAGATAATATTTACAATATTTACAAAAAAAAAATAATATTTACAATATTTACATCAAAATAATTACATGCAAGGCAAACAATTGCGTACAGACAGATCCAATGGTTTAATCACTTTAAACCCAGTAGTTTTTTCACTTTTTTTTTCATTCGGCGCATGGTCAAGTCCATGGGGGCTTCTTGTTGCTCTAGGGCCAACCCTGTTTCAAAATGATCCAAGAACGAGATGAGATCATTACTCTCGTCAAACAGGGAAGGTACCCTGTCCAGCAACTGGGGTTCTTGGGTATGAGCCGGGGGAAGTTGCGAGCAGTCTCCAAATACGGACGACATGATTTGATCCATGGAAGAGGCGTCCATAAGGGTCAGCTCGAAAGTCTCGACCACAGGGGTGGATCTGGTAAAAGGATCTGAGGTGTCGTTTGCACAGGTGGATCTGGTAGAAGGATCTGAGGTGTCGTCTGCATAGGTGGATATGGTAGAAGGATCTGTGGTGTCATCAGCTCAGGTGGTGGAGGTGGTGTCGTCAGCTCAGGTGGTGGATCTGGTAGAAGGATCTGAGGTGTCGTCTGCACAGGTGGATCTGTGGTGTCATCAGCTCAGGTGGTAAAGGTGGTGTCGTCAGCTCAGGTGGTGGATCTGGTAGAAGGATCTGAGGTGTCGTCTGCACAGGTGGATCTGGTAGAAGAATCTGAGGTGTCGTCAGCTCAGGTGGGATCGGCGCAGGTGGATCTGGGATTTAAGATTTTGTCAGCTCAGGTGGGATCGGCGCAGGTGGATCTGGGATTTGAGATGTTGTCAGCTCGGGTGGCTCTGGAATACTCACGGGTTGAGGGGTGGACAAGGCCGTGGAAGGTCTGGCAATCAACACAGGTGGTCTGATGACGGGTGTGATAAACACTCTATTCTTCTTGGAGGAAGGCCCGGGCTGTTGTTCCAAAGGTCTTTTGTTTGTCTCGGCAGGTACATGAGCCGGGGTCGGAGGCGGTAGCTTGTAGGCCTTTTGATCGAATCGTTTCATTTTTCTAAAATCCCCAAGTTAAGGGGTCACATACCTTTTAAAAAGTTGAAAATGGTTAAAAATAGTGAGCTCTTTAAAGCTCTATAATTTTTTTATTATTGTTTCCTGGAATGTAAATTTTGGAGGAATAAACAAATAGATATTACTTTACTTAAAACATAACCAACAAACACAGTGCTAATTAGGATAAATTTTTAATTAGATAATTACAAAAAGAAATTTTTGTTTTTCTTTTTTGCAAGTGATATGCATTACGCGCAGCTTTATAAAAAAAAAGTTACCAATATTTTTTGATGAAATTTTTGCTCAGTGTTGGAAATTGTGTTATCTTTAAAATGACGAAGCATGAAACACTGATTAAAAATTTTTAGTAAACTATAACAATTTAAAATTTAACTATAAAATTTTTAAAAAAAAATTTTGCTATTTTATATTTGTAATTTTAAATTTTTCATTAAAAATTCAAACTGGTTCGTTATTTTAAGTACAGATATGATCAGAATCTACAGTAAAAATTTTATCATTTTTCATGGCACGGTTTTGAAAATATCATACGCGTAATGAGTAAAAATGACGTTCTGAGAAAATTGATATCAAACGTAAAATTTACCACAGTTTTATATATATATATATTATTCTGGTTACTCAAACAACAACTAAATTTAAATTAAAACTAATGCGAAGTTTTTTTAGTCAATAAACTTCAATTTATTAAAATTATTATAACTAAAAACATATATTATACCAATGCAGTACAAGCATCGAAACGATATCAAAAGCTACAAAAATCAAAATGCAACAAAGTGATTCATTTCTCCAAAATAAAGTTAAAAATTTATAAATATTACTTAAAAACAATCAATACCTTAATTAACAACTACTTATTATAAATATTAAACAATTTGTAATATGAATGCAGTGTATTACTATGATTCTAAAACGCTAAAATTCGCCACATGCATATGATGTTCCCTCTTTTTCAGTTAATTTCTTACAAGTAGTTTTAAATTGCATTCTTTTAGCCTGTCGTACTTCTTTTGTGCGGAGATTAAAATGTACTTCTGCAGTCTGAATTCTTTTTATATCTACAAGTGTAACAAATTTATGTGCAAATTGACCAACAGTCAGACCAAGCGATTGCATAATTTTTAGTCTGCCTTGATTGCCATCATTAAAAATGACAATTGCCTCATTTGTAGATAATCAACAATCTTTCTACCACAACCTAAAGTTTTTGGGCATAATTTCCATATTAATGAGCTAATGGATTCATTATTATTTTGGGTTTTACCCCCTAGACATTTTGTAGAAGTTTAGGTTGTGATAGATCATTAAACACAGGTTTTATGGCATCCATTACTGCCACTGGCAATTTGTTACTCTGTCTAAAAGTTTCCACACTGCCCTCTACTACTTGATTTTGATATTTACACCAAGCATTAGGACCTACGGCAGTGTTTCTCCAAAGTGTGGGGCGCCCCTGGGGGCGCGAGCGTATCGAAAATTTAAAGATTTTTTTTTAAAAAAAAATAACCGGAAAGAGAAGTAAAACAAAATGCTTTCTTCCATAATAAAAAAATACACACACAACAACACTGACATAATTTATGTTTATTATCTGGCTTTTTTCCGTCATCAAATAGCTATCTTTGATCCCAAAACCAAATTAAAGAAAAAAACATTTTTGTTTTATTTGCTGTATTTCCTCAATGAGAGATTTTTTTATTACGTTTTAACATAAAATATTACTCGTTAAAAGAAAAAACCAAACCCAGACCCTGAGAAAATTCTAAGATAAACAATTCACCGCTGTAATTATTATTGAAATACTGTACATTAGTTGTAGAAAAAGAAAAGGAAGTCATGATTCACTTTTCAGCCAGGCTGCATAGTACGTTTGCTAATCATTTGATTGACCTTCAATCTTATGGTATGGTTATTATCAATATTAGAGAGTTCCTCCCATCTTTTATGCGTTTGCTTTTCGCTTAGAAAATTGTAAATAATTGAGTTTTGCGATATTTGGAAAAGAATTGATTGGTTTAACATTTCTGTAGGATAATTGAAAAGTGTCTGATTTGCGTCCTTTATTATGGTCTTGTACTTTTGAATCATTTTAGTTCAGTTTTATTGGATTTTTCTCAAATCATCAAAGAATTGAATAGTCCTTGAAAGATAGTAAGTATACTTTCTATAAATTAAAATATTCATTAGAATTCCGATTTGTATCGTGTACAGTAAAAATAATTCTAAACAAATGATTGGGGTGACTGAGTCCCCCCGCACTACCATTAATGTTAGTATCGAGTACGCGCCTGCTCCCGGGTTAAAACATTTTGAAGTCTTCTCGCTTTAAATGTTAAAAAGTAACACAATTATTCTTCATCGGAATTGTATATTCTTTTCATAATTTAACATTAATTCTAAATGCTAATTGTGTGAGGTTTAAAATTACAGTTCTTTTAAACAGTTATTTACAATTATAGCATTTATCTAAAAAAAAATCATTTTACATTTTTGTATACAATGTCGTGCCCACAGTTTTACTCTCCTTACAGTTCAGCTATTATATCAAGAATAATGTTTTATTTTTTTAAAAAATGAACTCGTGCGAAGAGTCGGTGTTTCAGTCAGTATACGTTTGATGTATCAGTACTGAAGAAGGTATTTTATAAATAATTTCTTATTACTGAATTTGGCCGCGGTAGCCGAGTGGTATAGGTATCGGATCGTGGCTTGCCTTGTCACGAGTTCGAGCCCAGTACAACTAAAGACCCGCCGTGTAGGGCAGCGATGCATGTTAAATCTGTTGAGAGTTGAAACGTTTTACCGTTGGTGTGGTGTGGTAGTTAGGAGAGAGGGGTGCCAGCTCAGGTGTCATCCACGTCACTTGACCATGGTTCAAAATAACGTGGTCCGTCGTCAAAAGCCCTCGTGCAGCTGAACAGTGCGACGTTAATATTCAATCAATCAATCTTATTACTAAATTAAGAACAAGTTTAATAATTATTAGGGACATCCACGGGCTTGTCTTGTAGAGGAACGTTTTTCAAAGGAAGGTTTAATATCAGAAATTGACACTTAAAAGAGTTATTTTTCCATATTTAGCTGAGATCTATATTTTTGTCTTCAAGGCATCCACTGCAAAAAAAAACCGGTTTGAAAAAGGTAGGATGTTGAAAATGGTAATAGTATACGAAGTGCTTTTGTTTTCAGTACAGATAATTCCTCATCCACCTCTACCCCAAATTCAAAGAGCGATTTATTACAAAATTGCCTTTTAATTTTTCACTAGATGTGAAATCTATGAAGATTTCTTCTTCGGAAGTTGAGAGCCCTTCTGGAGTATCTTGAAATAGATTCCTAATCCACTCGTAACTTGCTACCAAGCTGTCCTCATCCAGAAAATACTTTTTTAAAATTCTTTGCCAACATAGCTAAATGATTTTACATGTTTTAAAAACAACTTTCACATGTTGTTCTACAGATTTGTAAGTTTTAACACATATCGAGCTGGGTTTTTTCCCATCATTTACTTCAGTAGTGGTAAATCCAAAATTTAAGTATTTTGAGAAGATCGCCTTGATTTAATTTTTTTGGAACCATGCTCGTTTGTCTGTGTACTTGTTGATTCTTTATTATGGTCGAATGTTTGCTTACGACTTAAAAATGTATGTATGATATTGTTTTAATCTACTGCCGTAAATATTTAATTACCGTGAATTACAATTAACGTGGAAATTAAAAAAAAATGTACATTCAAAAGCTAGATTCGGTAGCTATAGGAGTATCGAGTCGATCAAAACTGACTGGAATTGTACGAGGAAAAGCATTTTTACATGTTTTGCGCAGACGTCCGATAGGTTGCCCAGACTCACGCAAACGTACCCTATAATGCCAGATGTGATGGATATGATAGAGAGCGACATTGACTAGACTATTTTTCTAATGACATTTGTACTTTGAGAAATGAATGCTGAAGGAAATAAATCTTTAATTAAATACATCATTTTGCGATCTGTTCCAATTTAAAAATTAGAGAAAGAAAAATAACATATTTCTAAGTAATATATATTTTAAGTAATTTTCTTAAAATATATATTACTTAAAAGTTAAAGATATACATAAAATTTAATATACTTATCGTATTAATTTGTACGGTTTATAATTAAGATCGTATTGTAACTTTAGCGTCTCTCTCTCAAAGTGCATTTTTATTGCAGTAAATACATTATTGTTGTACAGGGGGGCGAGACAAAAATTATGATTGAAAATTGGGTCGCCAGTATTGAAAGTTTGAGAAACACTGCTTTTAATGTATGAGTGGTGCACAGAGTATTTTATGACTAATTAATTAATTCTAAATTAAGAACAAGTTTAATAATTATTAGCTACTTCCTTGGGCTTGTCTTACAGAGCCAAGTTTTTGAAAGGAGTTTTAAGATAAGAAATTGACCCTCTGAGTTCATTTTCTATATTTAGCTGATATCTATATTTTGTCTTCTAAGCAACCACCGCATTTTGTAATATGTTCCAATTTAAAAATCAGAGAAAGGAAAAATAACTTAATAATTATCCTATTACTTAACTTTTTTTTGCTTAAAAGTAACATATACAAAATTTAATACTTATGTCATGAATTTGTACGGTTTATAATAAATATTGTTGCTTTATCGTAAAAGTGCATTATTATTGCATTCAGTAAATTATTATGTATAAGGGGGGCGTGATAAAAATTGTGATCGAAAAGGGGGCGCCAGTATTGAAAGTTTGAGAAGCACTGACCTACGGGACAAAAACTGTGCAATGGTTCTTCGTCGCTTGAACGTATATGGAAATATACAGCCCAAACAGCTTTTCGCATATCTGACAGGCATGTTTATTTTGTCGGATTGCATTTCCATAGTACGTTGTAATTAAGTCGATCATTCTGTTGGTCAACCTTCCCTTTCCCCCAATCGACTTCCCATCACTGAGTTTGGAGCTCATTTGTTTTTAATTTTCGTAAACGAGTTCCCATTCTTTTTTTAACATGTCCAACACATTCAATTTTTGAAACTGTGATATCTTCTCCATACGGATTGGATGCAGTAATAGATGAGAATGTTTTGGAATCGCCATCCCCGATGTAAGATGTATATCTCACAGAACGACGACTTAATGAACGCTGAAATATACGAACCATTCCCACAGTCTCCATCATGCCAGCTGAACCATTGTGGTTCTTCAAACATTCTTTAACGTGAAGAATTTTCCACTTTTTGTAAGCAGGTGACGCCTTTCTTCGTTTCCAAGAATCACATCCTTTTCAGAAAGAAGACATCACTTCCGCATCAATACACTTTCCTGTTTTGTCTCCTATAACAGCACACACACCAACACAAGAATAGCCACGGGTTTTCCATGTTCCATCTCCACTAATTATTATATCGGAAGAATTTGTCAAAGTTACCTCTTCCAAAGCTGCACTTTGCATTGAAGCTTCTGCGACTTCTTTACTACACAATTGTAGTTTGTTTATAATGTTATTATAGGATTTTTCAGCAACTGGAGGAGGAAAGTCCATGACACCACAGAAAGTTGTCATTGCTGCATGACCCTGTCCAATTGTCCTCATTGCGTATACAAAACGTCTGTTTATTTCTGGAATATTTTTTCTTTTACCCAGCATTTTTGAATTTCTAAACGAACACAAGTCTTTACAGTTCTTGCATTCAATCGAAAAAACACTAGACAAACCTCTAACACATTTTTCTGATAGTTTGATAAAACTATCATGTTTACAAACATTCAAAACTTTGAATCTTGCAAAAATGTGGTGGTGATATAGCCATCAAAACAGTCATCATGTTCAATAAAAGATGAATCAACATCTTGCAGCCGAATTTTTTTTTCCAGATGCACTGTTGTTTAGTGATTTGAGGCTTAGATTCAAGCATTTGATAATTAGAATGAAAATATTAGAAACAGAGAAACGCAGCTGTCACCCTGGAGCCAAAATGTCAACAATATGTAAATCGCCTTTTCTACTCTTTATTTTCTTAATAACGTCCGTTCTATTGGGAATATCTGCATGCGGTTTCTTTTAGAACACTCAGAAAGGTTTACTCTATAAAATAAAATAATAAAAAAAAAAATCGATTTTCAGGAAATTTTAAAAGGTATATGACCCCTTAAATCCATTCTCCATGAGCTGGGGGAGAATCATTTCGGGGATAATGTCCAAACCAAACAACGTCTTTTGCACCGTCAACAAGATGTAACGGGTTCTAGCCGGGATCGGGTAGGCCGTGTGGGGTTCCAACACCATTCGATGATAGAGCATCTGGTCAAACGGTTCAAAGCTCCTCCTAAACAAATTGGGATTGGCTCGACACCTGAGACTGGACGATGGAAGTTCATAAATCAGTATGGGGACGTTGGTCGTTTGAATAAGGTGAATCTCGCCAGACTTTACCGTTCGGAAGCCAAAAGTAAAGTCTTTTTTTTTCACAAAAAACATGTTGTAAATGTACACCATCCTCTTGTCGGTATTTTTCAGGGGTCGATCGGGATTTCTCAAAAGTCCCTTGGAGATTTTCTCCCACAAGACATCGTCGGGCCTGAATTCGTTCACGTGCTTGGCCTCCAGGATGGCACGCTTGGAATTATCCACCAGCGTCTTTTTTTGGTACCAATTGTCTTTGCAAAACAAGACAAACACTCGTTTCGTGATAAATGATGCAAGCACGGACGTGTCCCTGCCGAGCGGCATATTCCAATGCATCGGGCTTCTCGGCACCACGGTCGTAGAAATGTGCTCGGAAAGGCATCAATTTGGTCCATCGTGCTGGACTGATGGGAAGCGTCGAGACGAGTCTTCTTTTATACTTTAAAAACAGGATGTGGGCGGAGCCATCAGTAGCCAATCACGAGTGAAAAATGGGATTGGTGGGTTGATGAGTGTTTGAACCAATCACGAATGAAAAATGGGATTGATGGGTTGATGCAAAATGGCACACATGCCTTGCACGGCAATCCAACGATGACATGTGGTCTGATTACAAAACGGACATTGCCCCAGCTCGCGTCCATTGGACTTTAACAGCACCACAGGGGTTCGCTTGAATGGGCTCGAGGAGCTCCAACTGGCTTGGATGTCCTTAAAGGTTTGTTTAGAATGCTGGTCGGTGACACAAATGGTACCAACATTGAGATAGTGTAAAAATTTAAACAGTTCGTGGGGACATTCCCAATCCATGGCATACGAGACGACTCCGTTGGTCAGCGTGAAACCACTGTTTCTAATACACAACACGGCCAAAACTTGGCTGTGGAAAAAGACTTGGGCATTTTCCTGGGAAGTGGGCATCAATTGCTGTACATAAGGGGGTCTCCGAAACACTCTGGACCTTTGATACGGGGGCCTGAAATCGGGTCTGCGATACAACCTGGGATCTCATGGTCTTTTCTCCTCGTGCCATCTTTCCTCATTCCTTGGATCGCGTAGAACGATGAATGACGGAATCAACCTTCTTGGCATGGGTCTTTTGGTAGGTGGATCAAGCGATTTAGAAACCATGGGCGGTTTAGAAACTACGGGTGGCTTAGAAACAACGGGCGGTTTAGAAACAATGGGTGGATCCACGGAATCCTTCAAAGGTGACTCGGGAAGCCTAGATGCTTCCATGGGAAAAGGTGACTTGGAAACCGTAGATTGTTCCATGGGGGTAACGAATCATAAATCACATCTTGACATGGTTCGTGGGATAGAGAAGCCACTGGAGTCGGTGGCAAAGGTGAAACTGGTGTTGGCACACTGAACATGTTAATAAAATCATCATAGCCTGGGGAATTCATTTTTTGCAGGAATGAGTATCATGAGATGAGCAAGATCTTTTAAACTCTACGAACAAAAAATATTCGAATACTAAAAAAAAAAAAAAATTTTTTTTTGTAATCATCTTCCAGTCATTGATGAAGGCCATCAAGTTTTTTCAGTCTGAAAAATTTGAGAGTGAACGAGAAAGCTTGAGAGAGAGCTGAAGGAGGTCGAGATAATCTTTTACTCGACTGTTCCAACGCCATGGATTGGAAGTGATTCTCTCTCTGTCCACTCTTTTTCCCTGTAATACCCTTTTCAATATTTTATTTTCGCGTGACATACCTTGCACTTTAGAGTTTAACTCATTTTCTTTGGTTTACCACTCTTGTTCTTTGGTTTTCAAGACGTCATTTTCTTGCTTCAATATATCCTTTCCCCCTTTGAATCAGGTCATTTTTCTCTTTCATCTTGTTGAATTTGGTACTTAACATCACCGTTTGGTCCATTCTTGTTTTGCATTTTCAATTTCATTCATAATATTTTGTTGTTTGCGAGACAACTCGTACATTTCGTCTCTAATCCTTTGAAAGGAACCATTTCCCCCGTTATTTCCTTCCTTCAAATACAGTTTTTTGTTTCCGTATAGATTCAAACATAGAGGGGTCCATTCCTCCGTTTCCTCGTAACGCTGATGAAAGGGAATCACACAATTTAAAAATTTCCAGCCCGTCACATGGATGGGCACACTCCATTTGAAATTTCCCCACTCGTCAGATGTACGTCTTATCATCTTTTCCCAACTAGACACATTTTTATTGCCCACCTGCTCCCAAAGTAATTTTTCTATCCCTCCTGAGAACAGAGTACACAGAGAGGCAATGTTGTGCGGGTGCAAGGGTCGATTGATGTGAAAATGGAACCATTGTTCTAGATTCATCAAATTGTCGGGAATGTCGTCCTTATCACACGACGATTTCGGTTGACTCACGTACATCATGGTCCGTACCAAGTGAAATGCATGTTTAATCTTGATGCATCTCTTGGCGTGACCGCTGTTTGGAAATTCATAACGAATTTTTCCTTTCTAAATGTTTTCAAAAGAACTCTCTGGTTTGCATGCCAAAATCATGTGTCGATGTTGTATTTTACCCTTTTCATTCACCAATCCATCGCACAGACAAAGGGTAAAATGACACATTGATCCCGAATTGTTTCCATTTCCCGGCAAAAAATCTCAAAATATCGTGTTTTACCATAATATGAAACCACTCCAAGTCTCCCTCAGATAACGTTCAACTATTCCCCAAACATCTTTTCCCAAGCCTCCGTTAAATTCTATCCCCTCTTCCCACATTTCGGGTTTTCAAATATGGAATCATAAAAACCTACAATATTCAATTTGCGACGACCAGCCATGTCCCGAGGATTGGATTGAAAGTGTTGACATTCACACGTTTCCACCTCTATTTCCTCTGCAATATCCTCCTCTTTTGCCTCCACAATGGCTGAGAAATATTTTTCATTCGTTACGAAAAGTTTCAAACATGACACGATGTGATTCACATTGACGGAAAGATTCTTTTCCCCGTGATTCCATTGTCGACGTCCAAAACAAAAAATGCATTGCTTACGAGAACCCAATGTATGTGTTTTACGGTGGTATTCTCAATCGCGAGTTATTGAAAAGAAAACTCGCGGATTGGGTAACCCCCTCTTGACGATAACTCCCCAGTAATTCCCTTTTCTTATTCTCGAATTGACGATTACCGGATCCGAGAGTTATGCGTTCGCGAGATGTTAAACACGTTGTGATTGGACACTGATAATCACGTGGTATATTGTTTACATGTATCTCGGCGCAAGACATTCGATTCACAGCTATTTTTCCTTCTCATGGCTAGTACGTCAAATAAAAGTAAATTTTCTGTAGTGGAATCTTATTGAAAAATAGAAGGAGATGGTATTCATTGCAAAATAACCAGCGCAGTTTACAATAAGAAAAAGCACGGGATTGCTTGACTACTGATTTCAATCCAGGCAGCCTTTCCAAACGAAGTCGATAAAAGCTGCAAAATAAAAATCGCAAAAACGAAGCTTTAAAATGTTTAAACTTCTAAACAAAACTGGTGGAGGAACCAAAAGTTACTGACCACATCGTCAGATGAATTGCTGGCCGCTATGGGTGCCCTCATTGAACCATTGCCGTGTAGATACGATTGAAACGACGATTATGATACTGCTGTTTTATCTCAAACTCAGGGTAAGTGTGCATGGATTTTTTTGTCTTTATTTAGCTTTTAATTTAAATTTTCCGTATTATTCTGAATAGAATTTTTTGATAGTGATTTATTACATAAATGAATTCTAATAAGAATCACATTATGAAATGTTGAGTAAAAGAATCAATAACTGAACAAAATTTCTTTTCCAAATACAATTTATAATTAATGTTGCATCTTAAAGCAATGTGAGGTCTATTTGCAATGAACATCATTTGAACATCTGTCAAATATCAAGGACAACACATCTGAATTAGTAACTCATTCTAAATTGCCACAGTACATCAACCTGTGGGCTTTTAACAATGACAGATTTCAGGTTTTCAGAGGCACCAAATTCGATGGCTATGAATTTGTGACCACGGCCCCTTGTCTATTGTGCTCACAAATATTTGATTAGAATTATGTAAAGAAATAATTCAGGTTGTGTAAAATGTATGTGTATTTTTCATAAAAGAATAAAGATGACATGCACATCTTTTGCACATATATAAGAGAAGATGTAAATTATTACACCTAATTAAAAAGAATTAACTAGCAAAATCATGGATTTATGTGTTAAAGTAATTATCATTGTTTAATGTGTACAATGAATCAAACTTGAAAATGTATAATGTGATTTCTCATTAAATTATAAACTGTGCATAATCCCCTTTATTGTATGAAAATTTATGTATAATGAAGGACTTACAGAAAAGTAAAATTATTTAAAAAAAAGTAGGCAATAGCTTACAAAATTTCTTTTCGATGAATAAGATTAATTTTAGTGGAATAATTTGTAGTGTGGTAAAAAAATTAATGTATCAAAAGCGGTAGTGGCATATTTAATATTAAATTAACAATACTAATGTATGCATTTTAAATTATACTAAATAATATAATTTATGTAATTTTTCTAAATTCTATCATTTATTGCAGCAGAAACTAATTGAAGAAACATCCGATTTCTCATGCTTTATTGTGGAAAAGTCACTAGTTTTTGAAGAAAATGAACTTTATTGTCATTTAAATAGTTAGATTTCATTTTATTACTATTTATTATTATGGCTGGAATTTATTCTATTGTTTGCTTGATTTTTAAAAGTATGAAGATGTCATATTTTTTTATAATGGATTTTAATTTAAAAAAATTTATTATACCTATTTTCAAAATGTACAAAATATGTTCACAAGTTTTCAGAATAATTTCATTTTTTTTTTTTAAAAAATTATATTTAGTATTTTCATTTTAATTTACTTACTATTAGTTACTATAATAACTAATTGAATAAGGTTTTTTTGTAAAGTGAAAAAATGTCATTAGGAATAGTTAGTTTTGAATTTTTTCTGCTACCAAAATATTCTTTTCTGAAAAATTGTAAATATTTTGTATATGTAAAATTTGTTTTCTGTTCTATATTGCAAAACATTGATAAATGTGTGTGTATATATAATGTTTTGTGACAAATAAAATCAGATTAATACCAATAGTATAATTACTTTTGTTAGATGGAATTGAAAAGATTCAGTAACATGTTCTGTTTTAGATAAATGTAACTTTAGATTCAATTAACAAATTTATTTTTCACAAAAAACTGGATTTTTCATTCTAAGATTTTATAGAAATCATGAATTAAGAAGCATTATTAGACATTAGAAGTAATTTAAATTAATGATTATATACATAATAAACATTCTATTTTAACCTACCAAAGGGTTGCTGGATAATTTTAAATAAAAAAATATATATATATGGATATATATACTCGTATACAATCAAAATATAAATCGAAATTTTAAAATAATACGAGTTTTGAATTCTCTTTGTATAACATTAAATCATAACATCAAACGTAATTTTTAGCTGAATCATGAAAAAAAAAAAAAAGTGTATTGAGATTTGCTAACGTTGTTCCTATGTTAAGGAATGAAAACTGGCCTTCTTTCAATACTTTCCAATGTTTCTAAATCCTCAAACAGAAAAAATCGAAGCGGTCGTCCATATTTGTTTACAAATCCGCGAGTTACCCTCCGAAATCGGCGAGTAGAATCCGCGGGTTATCTTTGGATGAATAATCCGTGGATTTGGCGCAATCCGCAGTTGAGAATAACGATGTTTCGCCAATCTGGGAGTTACCTCCGTTTCGGGGATAACCCGTTATTGAGAATACGACCGTTAGGGGCATGTTTATAATAAAAGTGACCCAATGTCATTGGCTCGAGACATTCAGGGCAAACACGGGATAGTTTGAATGCTTATGAAGATGCCTGAAAAAAGTCGTAAAAGATTTAATCATGTCTGATTGTATTATTGAGTTTAAAAAGACAAACACTTTAAAATTGAGCAAACAGACGATCCACAACTTTAAACCTTACTAAAAAAAAAATTTTTTTTTACTTGTAGAGGACAGTTTCAACTGCCCATTTACTTTTTCATTTGAAATATTTTCACACACAAAGACAATACACACACAAAAATATTTAGTCTCTTTATTTACATTTTTTATTTCCCCCTTTTCTTATCTCCATGTTTCAGCGACTCTATGCGTTTGAATGTTCAGCGGGATTGATTGAACCAACCTAAACACCATTTGAGCCAAGTGAATCCAGGGGGATAGAATCTGCTCTGTCAAGCCTTGGTCACCAAATTATATAATTTGGGCTTGCCAATGACAGTCCACATGGCTTGGATAAAGGCTCCTTTGCCTTTCCTGGCCTCCTGTTCCAGGTAATCATGGAAAAGGTCTGCAGGTACGCATTTGAATTGAATCAACCTTGACCAGAGGAGCTGTGTAGAATGATTAGAAGGGTGGATGTGTGTCAACCTGGGCCACATTATTTTGAAATGGGCACAAGTGTTGCGTGCAATAGTTTCCAACCTTGGCATAAAGAGGAGCCCAAAAAATGGGAGAATGATTACAGAGTAATCATTCTCCCATTTTTTGGGCTAAATACAGTGTCTAAGGTGCCATCAGTGGGTTGGGCGTTCTGCAGAGGAGGCAAGTGATGCTCACATCTAGGTGTTGGAGGAGGCAATGCAAGTGAAATGCATGACCACACTGCGTCTTTTTCCGGCCAGTGCATCGTGCTGAGGCAAATTCAACACGAGTCTGGCACTTGGAAGACGCAATCGGGCCATTTCTGCCCAAAACACCCGTCCAACACTGCTTGAGCCAAACGAGTCCAGGTGGTCAGATTTTGAGCACCATAGCATCTCCAAGCCTTGTACACCAAAACCGTACAGTTTGGGGATGGCATATTAAGTCCATAAGGCTTGGACAAAGGCGCCTTTCCCTTTGGCGGCCTCTTGCTCCATGAATTCACTGTCCAGGTCGGCAGGTTCGAAAAAGGAAAAACTTTCAAACCAAGGCACGTCATGGGGATCGTGGTAAGGTAGGATTTCCATCATTAAATCAATAATGTTCACGGCATAGATGGTTTCCAGTTCAATCACCTCGGAAGGTTTCAAACGAATTAAAACGCTCCGAAAGTTCATCATGAAGGTGATGTAATCACCGAGGTCTGCCTCTTGGTACATGGCAAGATACAGTGTGAATGCTAATTCGTGTTCCATGTCTCAAGAGTAAAATGATGCGACTGGCTTCTGAGCCCTGCTTCTATTGTGGACAGAAGGAGGAAGTCGACTGATAAGGAAATGTGTGATAAGGGCTTTCAAGTAAAAAAGGAAAGAGACAGGGTTGAACTGTGACAAACCTATACGGAACTTTATCACTAACCTTCTGAGTCGTCTTTTTTAGGGAAATTTAATTCCCCAACCTATTTCAATCAGCTCCAAAAAGAGGACAGGATTCCTTGTTATGCAGATTAGATAGAGTATTTAAGTCAAACGGAATAGTAAAGTAAAAAGCAGTAGGAGAGAGAGATTGAAGCAGAAAGGTATAACAGTGAAGTTAGAGATTTATTATTGAAGATTTCTAGGTGGATAAATCTCAGGAAGAGCTGAGCTGCAGTGTGGTAAATATTGATTTATAATTAAAGTTTCATTAAAGCTTTATATTAGAGTGAGATTAAAGTTAAATGTTCAATAGGAATATTATCGAATAATAATTCTGGGATCTCTTATCGCAGTAATCCCTGCGTGATCGATATTCTAATTGTTAATTAATTGGATCATCAAATATTTAAGTTAATTTAAAGGAAAGTCCTTTTAAACCTCATATAGCTAATTTGAATTATTTGTTATTAAAAGTCTTTGATTCTATTTGGGAAAGATAACCAAATAAAGAAAGTTATTCATTAAAATGGCTACTGGTTCTTTGACTCTAAATCATTCTCGTTCTCAAAGTGAGATCCAAGGGGATCTTCACAGAACAATCATTTATTGATACCATTTACATTGGTGGGTTGAATAATGAATCCATTGTTGCCCAATTTCATGAGAGGATGATTTCTAGGCACCCACAAAACAATGTTGTTTGAAACCTCCGAGGGTTCCTGTTTGATTCTTTTATGGGCCTGGGGTTGTTCCATGCGTCTCTTTCCAAGATCGAAGCGTTTGAAGTGGAGGTAGGGAGAAATGGTCTGGGTACCCTTGTCACAACAAGTGATTAGGGTGGAGTCACCTCGACATTATCCATGAAAACAGAGGGATCCACCAAAGGTGGTCTCTCAGGTTCAGCAGGTGGAGTAGGAATTCTCTCAGGTTCAACAGGTGGGAGTAGGAATTCTCTCAGGTTCAACAGGTGGAGTAGGAATTCTCTCAGGTTCAACAGGTGGAGTAGGAATTCTCTCAGGTTCAGCGGGTGGAGTAGATATTCTTTCAGGTCTTTGAGCAGGTCTCTCAGGTAGAGAAAGTCTCTCAGCCCTCAAGCAGGCCTCATAAACCATCTGTATGGAGGGTTTGGATCCATTTTGCATCCGACGCATGTCCTGCACCTTTTGGATAAAGGTTTGGACCCACAGTCTCACCAAGGTTGAATTGGGGACGGGAGAGTCTTAGACATGCAAGACGGGAGATGTTTTGTAACTCTCCACAAACAGGTTGCTAGGGTTCTCCACCAGAGCAGAGCCCGCATTGAGACTGATGGCAAAACTCGTGGCCAACGACGACAGTTTGGCATTCAAAATGTTAAAGGCGACATCAGGAGTCACCAGTTTTGACTTTTGCGTCATGATGGGATACTGTTTGTGGGCCGGCAACACATCTTTGCCTTGAATGACGAGGTTGTCGAATCGTTTGGCAAATTCGTATACTTTGGAACGACCGAGTAGGGCTCCAACATCCAACAGTCTAAAGTAGAGCTTGCCATCCTTTCCAACCATAGCAGCTAATGGATAGTGTTGATGAGGCAGGAGAATTTTGAACCACATGATGACTCTTGAAGAAACACCGAGAGTGAATGAATGGCAACGGAAGGCTGTCAAACTTTTATATTCTCTCTAAAAAAAAAAAAAAAAAAAATTTTTTTTTTATGCATGGTTAAACATTTTACAGCTGGCCAAGCATTTCCATGCTTCACCTTACATTCCTTGAAGAATTTCCCTGGTGTTGGGGAAAACCACTTTTGACATAATTGTACATTGTCTGCCAACGTACACTATTTTCGTCCGTCATAAGCATGGCAAGGGGTAAATATTCTTTTCCATTTTTAAAATTTAATCCAATTTTGCTTCGGTGGGTTCACCTGCAACATTCGTTCTTGAAACACCATCGATTCCAACAAAACAGGGATGGCACAATCATTTGTTTTTTTTTTTTTAGAATCATTTGTTTAGTTTGTCAAAATTATAATCTTTGAATTCTAAAGAAATAAATAAGTTGTACTTTGCAAGCAAAATCACACACATAAACATCCTGCGATAATACCTAAATGTTGCCCAAACAACAAAACAAAATTTTAGTTGTTAAAGAATAATCCTTAAAAAATGATTTATTCGAAAAGTAATCCTAATTAAATATCAAAGAATAGAAAAATTGAATAAATATTCTAACCGATAAACATAGCTACAGAAAAAATATGTAATAATCTTGAAAAACTGCATGTAAAGTATAAATTGTTCACTTAGTGAGAAAGGTGACTACATATGATGTCACAACACTGAAAAATCACTTAAAAATTAAATTTTAAAAAATTTGGAAGGAATTATGAATGCCAAACCTATTTAAGAACCTTTCTCGTGTATTTTTGTGCAGGTGTACCAAGTTTCACGTTATTTGGGTGTCTGGATCTCGAGTTATGAGGGAACAGACAACAAATGCGTCTTATATATATATTGACAATGTCTTACTAAGGGTGAACCTCATTAAGAGTCTTAAGAAACAGGTTAATAATAATTTCACTTTAAAAGCTCTGAGGTGATTATATATATTAATTTGGATAGCAAAGTATAAATTATTCTGTGACAGTAAACATTTTGATAATGAAAGAAAACACACAAATAATAAAAGAAAAAAAAACACTAATTACATCTGAATGTGCTTGGCAATTTTTCAGAGGTTGACATGCAAAAAGCATTTTCATTATTCCAAATTTATCTGCTGTTGTTTATTGATTCGACAGGAAAGACCCCTAATGTCATCAAAAGAAACTCATATTTTAAATGATAAAAATCAAACTGCCTTAAAAAATTTAAAATAAATACAAGTGGTTAACAAAAACTACTTTCTCTAGTCAGAACATTTGTAACCATTTTTTTCTGTTTTAAGTAACAATTACAAAAATTTAAACTGCTTGAAGAAAATGAGATTCTCATTCCCCACAATGATTTTTACTTAAAGAAATATTGCTATAATACTTATTAAATACATAATATTTTCTACATTAAAATAACAGTGAATTTCGTTAAATTTATCAAGGTAAAATAATTATTTTCTCTACAATATATGTTCAGAGTGTACATATGAATAAATTAACTTTAAAAGGTTTTTTGAATATGAAAAGCAAGGAATAATTTGTTCAGTAACTGTAAATTATCTTTTTGATACAGAGAAAAAATTATCAGCATAATTGTGCACTTAATAAACGAAGAATACCTAATTCTCATTGGAGTCTGTTTGGGAAATGTTCTTTGGTTGACCATGCATCTTCTTTTGTTCTTTCATGATTCTACAATAAAGAACAGGAATGACATGAGAACAATTTCATACTTTACATAATACAAATTATGTGCCTTAATAGATTTAAAATAAAGAATGTATCACAAGTAGTTAAGAAAACTGCTTTTTAGTCAAACCCTTGATACCATTTTTTTTTTTTAAACTAACAACTACAAAAACATTACACTTGCTTGGAAGAAGATTCTGTTTATACACATTGATCTTAAAAACTAAACTTGAAACATCTGGCTAACTCTAACAGTTTCATGGCGAACAAATGAATAAAAAGAACTGTTTTAAAATGGTGTGTATTGACTTAACACACCAAACTACATAGTATGATTTCTATTTGCTAATTTTTACTGTACCTGACAAATACAATACAGGGGGGTTATCCAATTGCTCATTTCTTTACAAATAAATTAGATGTAGGAGCTATGTATTGTTTATTCTACAGTGAAAGAGAAAGGACATCTAACTTAAATATTAAATGTATAATGACTGATGATTTGACAATTGGCCTGGCTTTTTAATAAGTGTTAGGGGATGTTGTTAAATATTTTCTTTATAAATGGAATCTTCTTTATGCTTAGAAGAAACAGCTAAGCAATCTTGCTTGTAGTTTCAGCGTGAGAAATAAAATTTAACATTTCTTTTGTAGTTCTTTTAGAACAAATAAAATTCAATAACCTTTTAAAAATTCGTTAAAACTTTTTCTGATCAATTTGCAAGTATAAAGCCTGTTTTAATTCTCAATATTGTGATCATAGCTATTGTAATAAGAGTTTAACTTATAGAGTACGTCAATTTCCTCGTGTCTGTTCTGATACAAATATGAATTGTAAATCTTTTCACAAATTAAAACACCAACCATTTTAAATGCGAATTAAAGCATCATATCAATAGTTTAACCAATAATTTATTGGAAGAAAAAAAAAGAATAAAAATATTTTTTGGTGAGCGAGTACACAATTAAAACTGGCACTCCACCCAATTTTTACCCTCCAACATATTATTGACGCTGTAATTATAGATTACGGATTCCAGATGGAGATATTTGCGTAAAGGCGACAAATTCATGTCTAGTGAAATATTGGCCAATAGGAATCTATTTTCATTAAGTTTATATCTAGAGAGATGTAGACTATGTTCAATGCTACTGCAGGTGTATAAAACAACTACATAAAACATGGATATTCGAGTGTGTGAGCACTCTTTAGACATTCATTAATTGTTCAAGATACTCCATACTTCAAACTCTTTCTAGTTCTAATGAAATTGTTGAATGTTAAGGTGCCCGACTAGTGCAAAAACGTCAATTTTGATGAAAATGATTTTTTTTACTTTACATTTTATATAGTTGAATTTTCTGCTTTCTAAAAATAACTTACTTTTGTTTGTGCTTCAATTATTGATGAAGTTATAATAGTTTTTATGTCAAGAGAGAGCAGCAAAAACAAACCGGAAGTGTTTGCATTTTAGTACTTTTTTTTTTTTTGGTGTTTATTGAATTTATTTAAAAAATATTAACTTAGGTAAGGTAATGACGGGATATGGTGATATTTTTAAAAAATAATTTGTTAGTTTTAAATGAAATTTGGCAAATAAATTCGTAAAATTTTTGTCACTTTGATTTCCTTATGCCTGTGCTTCTCGATAGTTTGCTTCATATTTACTTTTTTTTTATATCTATTTGATAGAAAACTATGTTCTTAAAACCAAAATATTAATTAATTATGCCTAAAGCAAGGTCTGGGAGGTCTAAAGAATTTGCTTCATCATTGGTGCTAGCAGTAATGAGAATGTTGACACAGAGCTAATCCCAATAATACTTAGTCAGCTAACTAGCTGGTGACAAGAAGTTGAAATCTATTCATAAATGTTTCAAAATTTACTAAGAAAGCCTTTTTCAGTAATATTTTACTTAAAGATACAATTATTGAACTTGAAAAAATTTCTTTTAAGTGCATTATTAACGTTAATTGCTTTCTTATAACCTTTGTGATAAGCAATATTTTTAAAAGAAATTTTCGAGAATATTTACTGACAATATAACACACATTAATATATTTTATATTACATTTTTCTTAAGCTCTATGATACTTAATGGTAATATATATACCTATTTTTCCATATAAAAAATATGATCTCCTTGTGTTGTTTTTCCAATCCCGTTCCATGATCTCAATGAAAGTAAGCACACCGATTCGAACCCGATCTTTTGAGTTTCGTGATTTGAGGTTGGCAGCAACTGCCATGCAAATCGAGCGAGTATTTAAACTCGGCTCATGTTAGTTTTTAAAAAAGGAAGGAGAAACGGAAATATAAGAAGTATGTGAGTGGTTTAACTCTTAGAGGGAGAGAACAACTGGTTGGCAATGCAACTGCAGGTTGCATCACCATTTTAGATTAGAAATTAATTTTACAATATTAGAAGACGGTTCGAATCGGATGTCTCTGGTAATGTTGCTTTTTGAACTTATTGTTTTTATCGCTCCAGTAACGAGCAGAGTGACTTTATGATTGATTATTAAAGGCCAATTTTAAGAAACTGTTTTTCGTCTTCATGCCTCCTCGACACATAAATTTCACTGCTAGCTTTGCAAAATTTAAATTAGCTTACCAATAAGTGTAACAAATTTGGTTATGGGCCCAGTCCATGTACTGTGTCGAGGCAGGCTAAGCAGTTGAACCAGGCCATGAACTTTGTCTATTTAAATACTGTTCCAGTCTAGAACTATTTTTTATGAACTCTGTTGCTAGTACGCTAAATCGAGTAGCAGATATGGAGTTTAACAACCAGATATCAGTGTTGACTCCAAATAACTGGAACACATGGAAGCATGATATGCAAGTACTCTTAATGCATTATGGTTGCTGGCAGTTTATAATACAGACCAAGCCAGAGCAACCTGATGAAGAGGCAACATACAAGGAAAAAATTAGATCTACAACTTCGTAAGGATAGATGTTATACGTTGATCTATACTAACATCAGTTCAGATTTGAAAAATCTGATAACGGAAACAACTGACGGAGTAGCGGCATGGAAGATATTAAAAGATCACTTCGAACCAGTCACAAGAGCAAGAGTAATTCAACTATTAGATCAATTTTTTGGAACAAAATACCAACCAGGGGAAGATGTTGGAATCTTCATATCTCGTGTAAAGACAGCGGCAACCAGACTACAAGAAGCGGGTCATAAATTGGACGACCTGTACATAGGATTTCAATTAATAAGGTGGCTTCCTCAGGAATTCCAGTCTACCGTGCAACAAATCTACAGATGGAAAGAAGAGGACTTCAGAGTTGTCAAAATTGAAGCAGAGCTGATATTAGAAGCCAATCGTCTTCAGTTGATGAAACAAGATTTGGAGAAAGCGGAGAATGCTTACTTGAGCAGTTTCACTTCGAAGAAGTCGAAGACGTTACCTGGTGCTACGGCTGCAGCTCATGGAGATCCAAATGGCAAGAATGATTACCAAAAGAAAAGTGGTAAGGTATTTAACTGTAAAACTATTAAAAATGTTAAACAATCTATTAAGACTATAGGTCCGTGTTATGTATGTAATAAGTACGGACATCTTAAAGTAAACTGTAAAGAGAAAAAGTCTCTACAAAAATCTCCTTCAACTGTAAATGAAACTTTTAACACAGAGTTTAATATAAATTTAAGATTTTGTGAAGCTGAATGTAGTCTTTTAGAACTAGATAAACAACTCGTAACTAGTTGTATCTTATTTGAGGAAAACTCTGATAAAGGTGTTTGGGTAATAGATACTGCTGCCACGAGTCATTTTTGTAATGACAAGAGTTTATTTTTAGATCTTAAGCCGATAACTAACATGAAAATGTCGTTAGCAACGGAGGATAAAAGTTGTCCCGTAGAAGGAATCGGTACACTTAGATTTCGGGTAAAATATAAGGGGAGTTTTCATGAAATAACTTTGACTGATGTATTATTTAATCCTAAGTTGAGGAGAAATTTATTATCCGGTTCCAGATTAGAAAGTAAAGGTGCGCATTTTGTGGGTACTAAAGGTAAAATTAATGTTTTTAATAAAGACTGGATAAAATTGTTCTCGGCGACACGCCATGAAAATTTGTATTTTTTTAAGCCGGATCATTATATTATACCAAAGAGTAAAGAAATTAGTTTTTTTAGTGATATAACCGCTAAAACAAAAAACGGATCAATAGAAATATGGCATCAACGCTTTTGTCATGTTAATAACGATTATTTGGTAAAAACTAGTAAAAATGATAGTGTAAAAGGTCTCCCACGCTTAACTGATAATGGTAAGACTCATTGTATACCGTGTAAATTAGCAAAGTCCAAGAGAGTTTCATTCAAAAGACGGGGGCCGTAAGATCAAAACGTCCATTGGAATTGTTGCATATGGACCTCTGTGGTCCAATGCCAACTGAAAGCCAAGGCGGTAATAAATATTTCTTGAGTATAATTGACGATTATTCAAGAAAGGTGACTGTATTTCCCATCCGAAATAAATCTGACGTATTTCATACGTTTATAAGATTTCAGAAACGAGCAGAACGTTTTCTAAGTAAAAAGGTAATAGCAGTTAGAACTGATGGCGGACTAGAATTTTGTAATAAAGATATGGATAATTTCTTGACAGAACTGGGTATAAAGCATGAGGTAACAAATTCATATACGCCAGAAATGAATGGGGTCGCGGAGAGATTCAATTTAACCGCTCTAGATGGCATCAAAACATTGTTTAAGTCTAGTGAAGTTCCCCATAAGTTTTGGGGAGAAGCATTACTTTGTTTCACTTATGCGTGGAATCGAATTTGTCACAAAGACAGTAACAAAACGCCTTTCGAAAAATATTCAGGTAGAAAACCATCGGTATTGCATCTAAAACCTTTTTGGATGTTTGGCATACGCTGGTGTGCCAAAACAAATTAGAAAAAAATTCGATATGCGTGCGAAAATGGGAATTATGATGGGATACGCACAACGTACTAAGGGTTATAGAATATGGTTGATAGATGAAAATAAATTAGTCGAGACTATTAATGTAAGATTCGATGAAAATAAGAGGGGAATTAATTTTAGACAAAAAGTTAATAGTAACCTTGGATATAATTTAAACCTTCCTGATTATTATGATGATGAGGATGATTCCGATAGAGCAAAAGATTCATTAACGAGTCGTTTAGTTTCAAAGACAAGTACGGAAACGCCCTCAACATCTGAAAAACCAGATGTATCTTCCGATAATCATAGCTTGATCCCATGTACAGAGGTTAAGTGGATTCGAAATATAGGTAGGAAAGTAACTGGATCTAACGTATATTATAGTATAGAAGGGGAAGCAACCCGATTGAAATCTTTTAACGAAATAGAGAGATACTGTAAGAGGCATAATATTAAGTATGATCCTAGTTTATTTAATTTTAGAAAAGATAATACCGAATCCCAGGATTTTCAGATTTGTCAGAGCAACAAGAAGCTCTTATGGTTGAAGTAACTATTCCTAATTGTTACAAACAGGCGATAAGATCCAGAGACGCATCTAAATGGCATGATGCAATGGATAAAGAAATTAACGTAAT
Source organism: Trichonephila clavipes (assembly GCA_019973935.1). Taxonomy (NCBI): domain Eukaryota; kingdom Metazoa; phylum Arthropoda; class Arachnida; order Araneae; family Nephilidae; genus Trichonephila; species Trichonephila clavipes. Next base: position 12,058 of record BMAU01001461.1, on the reverse strand, counting down.
GAAGGAACGTAAAGTTTGGGATTTAGTTGATCATCCGGATAATATAAAAATTTTAGAAAACCGTTGGGTTTATACCATTAAATATGATGAAAATAATAAAATTTTTAGATACAAGGCCCGCTTAGTTGCGCGAGGTAACCCACAATTACGAGGTGAGTCATTTGACGAGGTATTTCAAGAATATAAATTAGAACTTTCAAAAGTTAAATCATTAAAACTAAGATGTTATTCAGACTCAGATTTTGCTACAAATAGGGATGATCGAGTGTCGATGGGAGGGTTCATAACTTTTATAGACGAAACTCCAATTTCATGGCGAACCTTCAAGCAAAATCCGTTAGTCTGTCGACCATGGAAGCTGAGTATGTTAGTTTAACAGAAGCAGCTAAGGAATTCATTTGGCTAAAGAATGTAATTGATAATAAAAGTTTAAATTTGGAATTAAGTGAAAATGTAATGTTTTGTGACAATCAAGCTGCTATAAGTTTTTCAAAGTCACCAGTAGAAAATTATAGAACAAAACATATCGATGTTCGTTATCATTTTCTAAGGAATTTGATATACGACAAGGTTTTCCAAATTAAATATATAGGTACCAAAATAATTTGGCGGACATTTTTACCAAACCCATGGTAAAGGAAAAATTGTTAGAATTTTGTAGAAAATTATTTCTTTTAGAGAATGAAGACTTTGTTTCTTTAAGATTAAAATATTAGTTTGTTTATTACAATAAAGATTGTGAATAAAATGTATTTTTTGTGTTAAATTGTATAACATGTGATTATAGATTAAAATTAATTTACTGATTTGTAAGAGATAATGGTACGAGAGATTGGAAAAAGGGGGCCGATTGTTAGACATTTAAAAAAATCGGATCCAAATTTTTATGATCTCCTTGTGTTGTTTTTCCAATCCCGTTCCATGATCTCAATGAAAGTAAGCACACCGATTCGAACCCGATCTTTTGAGTTTCGTGATTTGAGGTTGGCAGCAACTGCCATGCAAATCGAGCGAGTATTTAAACTCGGCTCATGTTAGTTTTTAAAAAAGGAAGGAGAAACGGAAATATAAGAAGTATGTGAGTGGTTTAACTCTTAGAGGGAGAGAACAACTGGTTGGCAATGCAACTGCAGGTTGCATCACCATTTTAGATTAGAAATTAATTTTTCAATATTAGAAGACGGTTCGAATCGGATGTCTCTGGTAATGTTGCTTTTTGAACTTATTGTTTTTATCGCTCCAGTAACGAGCAGAGTGACTTTATGATTGATTATTAAAGGCCAATTTTAAGAAACTGTTTTTCGTCTTCATGCCTCCTCGACACATAAATTTCACTGCTAGCTTTGCAAAATTTAAATTAGCTTACCAATAAGTGTAACAATACTGATATGGGCTTATAAAAGTTTTATTCTTTTAATATAAGGAGGTTTTAGCTGTATAATTTTTCAAGATTTAATTTCAAATCTTTAAACGCGTTTTTCCCCGAAACAGATTTTTTCATATTTTATCGCATGGCAAACATGATATCTCAAAGAATCCTTGAGAGAATTGCATGCAATTTAGCATCATTGTTAAAAATTATAGTATGCATGTTGTGCACGAGAGAATAAGAAAAAACAAAATATTTACCTTTTTTATAATTGTTTTTCTTTGAGATAAATGCAAAATTTTCCTTTAGTGCACTTTTTGACCCCGAATTTTGTGATAAATTAGAATTATTCAAAGACGATAGAGCAAAACATAGGTAAATGCTTTCTGAATAAAATTCAAAGAGCGTTTGTTATCTTATACATTAGAATTTATTTTACAGTGTTTGCCGCAATGTGCAAAAAATGCGTAATTTTAACCTATAATTGTCCATTTCCTTACAAAAATGTACTGAAATTTTTTTTCTTTGTTATTTTTATAAGTTTTCAGTTATCATCAAACAAAAAATGAGTTTCAAAATGAACTTTCAGCATCATTTCAAAAAAATGTTCCCGCAACTAGTCAGGCACCTTAAGTCTGGAAAACTATTTTATACTAAAAAAAAGAGTCACTTACTAAAAAGAAAGAAGAGTTTGTAAATGAATTAATATTGATATAAAAAATTAGAATATGAGGAACAGAAAATGAATTGTGTGCAAATCTTCCATGGTATCAAGCGCCATGATGGTCACAGCTGTATCGTTGTAAGCCTGTTGCCACTTACGTTATGCTAAACTTTACGTACGATGACGATTAATTTCTTAATATTGAATATAAAAGTTTATCTCAATGTGATCCTTTTTAAAAATTTTCTCCCAGTTTCTTATTTTATAGCTTTTAAAAAAACTTTTTTCTGTAATTCTTTTACCTAGGATTCTTTTTAAGATTTTAATAAAGCTTTCTCTGTATTTTCAACGATCGATTTTCTTAGCTGCTCTTCTTTGGTCAGGATAAACCCCACTCACCGACAGATCTCAAATTTGCTTTAATTTTCGGTGCTCCACACCGATTTTCAGTGCCGGTTTATCCATTGGGCGCTTGTCGAGGGCGTCCAGATAAGCTGGACTTTACCAGATTTTCTGGCTATAAATTTCATTCCTCCAGTGCCGAAGGGCTCTGAAGATCTTCGGCGCCTAGGACCCGAAATCGGTATTGCTGATTTTGATTAATTTTTTCTTAAGCTATACGAGGTCTAATTTACTTTTAAAGTAATTTTATTTCACAAAGGGCAAGAGTCATAACATCACATTCACTCAAAATCCTAATGAGTGCAGTGCCTCGCTACTGTTGGAGGGTGATTATGAAATGTTGGCGCTATTCTGCGCGGCTTTCCGAGAGGGGTTGCTGTTTTTATGAGGGAGAAGGTGACCGTCAAGCAGGACGATTAAGGGGAGGGGGAGTAACCTTGTCTTGGAAGATCGGAGTTGGTGTTAAGGAAAAACGAGTGAATCTGATTTTAAACCGGCGCGTGGTTCGCTATACGAAGATTAGTTTCTTGGGAGAGATTTAAACATGACGGACTGTGTTGGATGTAACAAGTTTTAGAAAGTACGTGAGATCCATGCACAGCGCGTGTGGTCTGGTGTACTAAGAAGAGAAAGTTTCTTGGGAGAGTTTTTAAGACGACGGAAGGTGTTTGATTGTAGTGATAATATAGATAGTTGTGCTTGAATTGATTGTATCGATAAGTTTTAGAAAGTAATTGCGAGTCATCACACAATGAGAAGTTATAGTTCGACAAAGCTAGGCACTCTGGTCATCCCCCCCCCCCAAGAATTAACATTGAATACAATGTTCAAAATGTATTTATTTATCCAACTCCCGTGTGTTTTGCTTCTTGATCATTTGACGCCGAGCCACCCAGTACCTACTGACGGTGTCATCAGTCGGGTGTTCATCGAGTCCAGTGCATTGAAGCAGGTCGTCGCCATCCATTTTGGCTTGACCGCAGGCGGGCAAGCCTCGTCAGCAGCCAGTGGAGGTACACTGTCAGGAAGTCATGTCTAAAGCGAGCAACAGCTTCGGCTCTCTCTAGATGCTTCGGAACAGGACCCACAGTGGTCAGCGTTCCCGATGGGCTATCAAAGGCTCTTGGTTTTTTTTTTTTTTTTTTTTTTTTGGCGGTATGGTAGTTCGTTTGCCAATGTATGTGGTTATCATACTCTTTGCTCTTCTGAGGGTCATGGGAATTTCCAGTTGAGACGACTCACCTCCCTCCCTGATTGGCTTTTTGGTTGGCTCTCTCATTACTGCAGTTCCCAACATGACTTGGGACCCACTGCAAGGCCACAACCCAGCCGTATGAAATGAGTTCCACAATTTTAGTACAGCACTGAAATGTGTGTATGCAATCAACTGGTATGTTACTGATTAAGACTGAAATTAAAGCTTGGGAGTCGATGAGGAAGACAACTTTTGCAGGAGCCAGTAATTGTGTTGTAACTTCACAGACAGCAGAAACCTCCCCATCATAATTGGGGGCGTTTTTATCCACGGCCCACGTGTCTTTGAACAGTCGGCAGATTCATCTGGTTTGTATGAACCGTCAGTGTAGACGAGTAGCCACTCATTCGCGGGATATCTTAGTTGGATGGTTTCCAAAATGCAGGATTTTAGCACATCAGGAATGGCTTCAGCCGTTTAGATGGAAAGAAAGGTACGACTGCCGAGTTGTACTGCATAGGAGCACGGAGAGTCATCAGATGCGGTAGTTTGTACTTCTTCATAAGAAATCTCGCATGTGAAAGAGGAGAAGTTTGAGTTTCTGTATTGCACATCCATACTCGTTCTACTGTCTCTCCCCCAAAATTTGAGATTGAATTTGTTTCTACGACTATCGAGAGGCTCGATGGTACCCTTTCTGTAATTGGAATTGATTTGGCTACACCGGCTATAATTCTGAGGGCGCTGTTCCGAACGACGTCGTACTTTTCACGCTTGGTTGGGCCTGCCAGAATCACAGCCATTGTACAACACTGGACGGATATAGGTTTTATATACTATGGATAGCACCCTACTTTGTAGCAGTTACCCTTTAAAATGTAGAACAATCTCTATCTTTAGTTCTTTCCGTGGCCCTTACAGTCGGTCGAAAAAATAGTTGAGCACCGTGACCCGCTCAGGACCATGATCACACATGTGATCAAGCGTTTCTCCCTCCTGGGCCCACGGTATCATATATGAGATTGCGCTTCCTGCTCTCAGGCCCATGATCACACCGGCGTGATCAGAGAACGTTTTTATATTAATTTTTACAAGCAATAGATGGCGGTGAAAATCCGTTTTTTTTTTTCGAATTATGTTTCACAGAACTTTAATATGTGTGTTTTCGGCTCCGAGTTGTTTTTATTAGATCCGCAATATAATGATAAATAAAAATAAATACGATGTATTAGCTTTTATTTAAAAGATTGGTGTCAGTTGAAACCACAACAAGTTTATGTGAGAGTAAATGTATCATTTGGGATTTGAAAAATATTACTTTGTAAGTTTTGCGTCTATTTTATTTTAATCATCATGGCCTAAAAAATACTTCTTTTTTTATTAAAACAAAAAAATTTTCTTTAGAACTCGTAATTTTTCTTTAAATATAGCGAAAATTTTTGTACTGTATATTTTCAGATATTATTAATGATAGTAAATTGAAAATTTCAGAAGATTTGATAGCATTCAAGATTTGATATGAATTTTTAAAGGAGATTAGGCTTAGCGGGGAAATTCGTCCGGTCCCGTGCGTGCGTATACTCTCGGAATATGCAGGCCTGGGGAAACGCTTCTTTCTCCTTCCGCCGGTCCTGAAGGGGTTAAAAAATGACTGAAAGTGATAAACGACCTAAATTGAAACGATTCATTTTTATACGTCCCCCACGGGATTTCTATTTACAAGGTTACAAATGGGCGTTATTTTCTTCATTTGTAAAACATATCACCACTCATGCAACTTTTAAGTTTTGATTGAATATGCAACGTGTTGCTCAAAATTTTTTCATGTGTTGCACCTCATTCGACCCGAGATGGGTTATTGCCAAATCAAATTTATGCATTCCAATCTTGGTGCACTGTGTGTCTTGAAAACAGGATATTGAGACAGCATAAGGTCAACTCAACATCCATTCCGATATTGGCATAATGTGTGTCTTTCAAAAAAGAGAATTGAATCGACATAAAGTCAACTCAATCCCCTTCCAATCTTAGCGTATCGTGTGTTTTGAAAAAAGGGAAATCGAGTCGACAAAAAATAGCCAACTGCATTCCATTTTTGGTTTTTTTTTTCTTTAGCCCAGTGCATCAAATTTTTATCTTCCAATTCTTTGTTCTACAAGTCCATACGATTAAAGTATTGGGCGAATCGGTATGCTTTGACAACACAACATTAACAGATATTCCCCACTCGGTGCACGTCTTGGTAATGAAAGACCGGTAAGGATTAATCATAGAGTTGTTTGTACTCAGGCAGGTGTTCCAAGGACATGACGTTTTGATTCCCTGGTCTATGCTCCTATGCAACATTATATTCTGCCAATTTAACTGCCCAACATACCATTCTACTTGACAAGTTTTTCCTATTTGTTAATTTTGTCAAAGCTGCATGGTTCCTAGTTACCTTAAACGTTAATTGAACAAAATACCATCCTCTTTAGAGAAGAAGCAAAGAAAAAATACCATCTGATGGAATAGTTAAAAAGTATATTAATAATGATAAATCAATTACTATGTGTTTGCGCAAGCGCAACAGCGCTGCCTGGACTGCGCATGCCCAGTAATTCTGATGTAACTAAAAAGAGATGTGAGTAAAAAATAAACACCAGTCCACTAAAAACTGTGTTCTGAGTGAGTGCTGAGTATTCGACGGAGTGAGCCATAACATTGGTCCGGTAGAATCCGGAGAAAAACCGCGTGTAGTGATGAGTTAAAATTGTGCCGGAAGTTGTGTCTGAATACTGAGGGAAGAAACTGAGTTTCCGAAGTATTTTCTGTGTCTTGAGAGTCCAGCGCAATTCATCAGTCGAAGTAAGAGCGATTTCCTTGCTTCTTATTTGATATCAAATTAATGTTATGTGTTAAAATGTCGACAATTAAAAGTCTTAAAAGGACGAGCTTTTGCTGGTCGCCGAGGAGCTGGGATTAGACATACCCCAGAATCCAAAAATTATAGTATTAAAAATTTAATTGAGAGTAGTGAAATCTTTGAAACTGATAAGGAGTTTCTGCAAAGTGTAATTGATGGCGTTTTGGCGGAAAAGGCCGCTAAAATTGAACAAGAAAAATTTAAATTAGAGTCTGAAAAGGCCAAGATTGAATTTGAAAAAAATTAAATTAGAACAGTTAAAGAAAGAGCTTGAGTTAACTAATGCTAAATGTAAATTGTCCCCTGCGCAAGAGAAAAGTGAACATTTCGAATCTGTCCCATCTGATATTGAAAACTTAATTAAAAGTATCAAAACTCTAACAATACCTGTCCCTTCTAATACAGAAGCCTATAATTTATTTTTTCAATCGCTAGAAAAAGCTTTTAAAACAAAAAAATGTGGAGGATCAATTTAAAGCAGAGATTTTATTGAATATGTTGGGAGAAAAGGTGGGAAATTTAATGATTTATGTTAAACAAGAGGAACTGGGTGATTACGAAAAATCAAGCAGTTAGTGCTAAAACAATTTCAACCAACACCTCGAGTATTGCTTAACCAGTTTCGAAGGTCCCAAAACTACCAAATGAGAACTATGTTCAGTTTGCTTCTAGAATTGAAGCAATGTTTGATTATTATTGTAAATTAAGAAACGTTAATGAGTTTAATGAATTATGCCAGTTAATTGTTGCCGATCAGATAATTAATTCTCTTGATCAAGAACTGACCAGTTATATTAATTTAAAAATGTGCGAAAATTGGTACACACCAGATAAGCTGGGTCGTGAATTAGATTTGTTTATGTCATCTAAAGTTTCAAGTAGAAATGAAATAAATACGGGTTTCCGACAAAATAAATTCTTTAAGAGTGGCGTCGACAGAAAGGGGTTAAAAGGTGTAACTAGTGTTTTTTTGTCCGATGTCAATGAAACAAAATGTTCATATTGCTGTGAAAATCATGCTATTCCTTTTGTACAAAATTTAAACAACTTTCCGTTCATGATAGAGTAGAGATAGTTAAAAACAGCGACTATGCTTTCTGTGTTTAAGAGTAGGTTGTATGGCGTCGAAGTGCAAAGCGAAACCTTGTAAATTATGCGCTAAGAGGCACCATGTCTCGTTACATTTCCCCAAACAAAATACGGATTTTCAAACAAGCGCGAATGCTTTCCATCCATCAACACAGTCAAGGTTAAATGCGGAAGCACGAGAATTTAACCCTGCTTTTCCCTCTAGAGAGGTTTCGGAGAAAGATAGTAATGCGGTGTTTGCAATTAATCAAAAAAAAAGGAACCACTAGTGTGTTTTTGAGTTCCGTGAAGTGTTTTGTAAAAGATTCATACGACGAGAAATGGCAAATAAGAGGTCTGCTTGACGTCGGTTCTATGACAAATCTAATTACGAAAAAATTCGTAGAAAAATTAGGATTAAGAAAAGAAAAAGTAAATATTCTGGTCACGTGTTTAAATGACTCCTCTGTATGTGTTAAAAATTGCGTAACTACGGAAATCTCGAATTCCGATGGTAGTTATAAAAAGAGAATAAAAAATGTTAGTTGTAGATAAAATTACTGATTTAACTCCAGTTAAAAATCTAAATGTGAAAGGATTAATTCCTGAAAATATAAATTTAGCAGATGATTCCTTTTATGTGCCAGGTCCCATTGATTGTTTATTGGGTGCAGAAATTTTTTATGAATTATTGCGTAGTGGGCAAATTCGTTCTGAAAATTCTAATCTTATTTTCCAAAATACTGTGTTTGGGTTCGTGGCTTCAGGGAGCAATAGTTTTGCAGATACTGAAGCACGGGTTCATTGTGGATTAATTAAAGGAGATTTAAATCAAACTTTAAAAATGTTTTGGGAATTGGAAAACGTTGAGGTAGAGAAACCTAAAAATGAAGAAGCAATTTTTTGTGAGGATCACTTCCTAAAAACGCATTCTAGAGATGAGGAGGGTCGGTATGTGGTTAAAATGCCCCTTAAAAACGAACCAAATTGTTTAGGTGAGTCGAGGGACATCGCTCTAAAACGATTGAATGCGCTGTGGACTCGATTAATCAGAGATCCTCAATATCTTAAGTTGTATAGAGACTTTATACATGAGTATGACCAACTTGGTCACATGAAAGAAGTTGTCGCAGAGCATGACAACTCTGAGGTTGCCTATTATATGCCACACCATGGCGTCCTTAGACCAGAAAAGAGCACAACGAAGCTGAGGGTAGTTTTTAATGCTACCAATCCTACAAGTAATGGGTTATCGTTGAATTCCATACAATACAATGGAGGACTGGTTCAAAATGACCTGTTTACAATTATGATTAAATTTAGAGAGCATCCTTATGCCTTTACGGCAGATGTGAAGATGATGTACCGAATGATACTCATCCATGAGAGCCAACAGCCGTTGCTTAGAATTTTGTGGAAAGAAAGTCCAGAGGATCTAGTGAAAACCTTTGAGATGAAAACAGTCACATATGGCACGGTGAGTGCACCCTTTTAGCAACGAGAACTTTACTGCAGTTATCGAGAGATGAAGAGAAGAACTTTCCTTTGGCTGCACCTGTTCTAAGAGAAAACTTTTATATGGACGACGTTCTTTGCGGCGCTGCGTCTTTAATGGAAGCCAAGGCCTTGAAAAACCAACTTTCCGGTATTTTGAAAAAGGGAGGAATGGAATTGCACAAGTGGGGTAGTAGTCATCCGGAACTGGCTTCAAACATCCTCGGAGACTATGAGTTCGAGAATCCAATTGAAACCAAGACGTTAGGAGTGTCCTGGAAATCACAAGAGGATTGTTTTATTTTCAAAATTGCAGTGGAGTTAAAAGACTCCTATACCAAGAGATGTGTCCTTTCGACAATAGCTAGACTGTTTGATCCATTAGGACTATTAGGTCCAGTAGTCGCAAGAGCCAAGATCTTCATGCAGAGTCTTTGGAGTCTTAAAATCGACTGGATCGACGAGTTGCCTTCTGAGAGAGCCAAAGAGTGGCATCGTTTCCTAGAGGACTTCAACAGTGTAAGAAGTATCTGCATTGGTAGATGTATTGTGCATCCTCAAGCGACAAGGGTAGAACTTCACGGTTTTGCTGATGCTTCAGAGAAATGTTACGGAGCAGTGATATATTGCCGTTCTCAATCGCCAGATGGTGCAACAACAGTGAAGCTTGTAACAAGTAAAAGCAGAGTAGCACCTGTGAAGAGTGTCACCATGCCGCGACTCGAGCTGTGTGCCGCCGTTCTTCTTGCAAAACTGATGAAAAGAGTTGAGACAGCCTTACAAATGAAAACAACCCCCGTGTACCTGTGGAGTGACTCGACTATTGTCTTAGCGTGGATCCAGAAGGAGCCTAACTTGCTTAAAACCTTCGTGGCAAATAGAGTTGCCACAATCCAACACTTGACTAACGCAGAGCAATGGCATCATGTTTCTTCGAACAGAACCCAGCTGACCTCGTTTCAAGAGGTCTAGACCCGTCCAGTCTTCTCAACAACTCTTTGTGGTGGAATGGACCTAAGTTTTTAACGACGAAAGATTTTCCGGAAAAGAATACCCTTTCATCAGTGACTGATAATGATGAATTTAACTGTGAATTTAAAAGTAACGCAAAGCACTGTGTTAATTTAAATCTAACAAACTCAACACACACATTTATGACTGACCTGTTAAATATAAGTAATAAGTACACTAAAATAATTAGAATGTTAAGTTTTATTTTTAGGTTCATAGCAAATTGCCGAGGAGAAAAAAAAAAAAAAAAAAAAAAAAGGAGAGGACCTTTAGATGTCCAGGAAATCAACCAAGCGGAGGTCACCTTAATCAGGATTGTGCAACTACAGGAGTTCAAAAAAGATATAATGAGTTTGAAAGAAAATAATAGAGTGTCTGCAGAAAGTCTTATAAAAAGCTTAAATCCCTTTTTAGATAAAGATGGTGTGTTGAGAGTTGGTGGTAGACTTTGTAATAGTGATTTGAACTTTGAATGCAAATTTCCTGTAATATTACCTTGTAACCATAAATTAACGAATTTAATTGTAGAATATTTTCACTTAAAATACTTCCATCTAGGTCCACAGGCCTTACTATATCAAGTAAGGCAGAGATTTTGGCCTCTTAGAGGACGTAATGTATGTAGGAAAATAGTACATGATTGTCTTGTATGTTTTAAAGTGAAACCTATAACTTGTGAACAAATAATGGGCAATTTGCCTAAAGAAAGAGTTAGGGAAAATTTTCCCTTTGATTGCAGTGGGATTGACTTTATTGGACCGTTTTGGATCAAGAGCAACAAACAGCGTAAAAGCAGTTTGTATAAGATATATGTTTCAATTTTTGTGTGTTTTGTCACTAAAGCTGTACATTTTGAATTAGTGTCGGATTTAACAACTCAGACATTTATTGCCTCATTAAAGAGATTTATTGCTAGAAGAGGAAGACCCTCTCTAATATTTTCTGATAATGGTAAAACATTTATAGGAGCTAATGCAGAACTCAAGAGATTGTACAAGTTAGTGATAAATCCTGATCCTGAATTGGCTGGTTTCTTAGTAGATGAAAATATAAATTGAAATTTCTCCCTCCCAGAGCACCAAATTTTGGCGGCTTATGGGAAGCTGGCGTAAAGTCGTTCAAATTCCATTTTAAACGTGAGGCAGGCAATTCTAGGTTTACTTATGAAGAGTTTCTAACCATTATGACTCAAATTGAGGGAATTTTGAATTCCCGTCCTCTCACCCCTTTGTCAACGGATATAGACGATTTGTCGGTTTTGACACCGGCACACTTTTTAATTGGAAGACCAATTACTTCCATTAGTGAACCAAACCTTATACATATAGAAACAAATAGATTAAACATATATCAGAGATTAACAAAAATTGTGCAGTCTATATGGAAAAGGTGGAGTAATAATTACTTAAGTAATCTTCAACAGAGATCTAAATGGAAATTTGAAAAGGATAGCTAGAGTGGGTGATTTAGTCCTTATTAAAGAGGATAACTTAGCAGTCAATAAATGGCTAATGGGCAGATTGATCGAGGTATTTCCTGGAAAGGATAATAGAATTAGGGTTGTAACAATCAAGACTCAACATGGTGTAGTAAAAAGACCTATTTCTAAAATTTGTATCTTGCCCATGAGAGAATGAATTTTTTTCTTTTTGTATTACAAGATTTTACTTATTTTTAAGTTATTGTAATTAATCTTTTAGTATTGTGTGTATTTTAGTGAATTCTTTCTGATTTATAATTATTTTAATAATGTTACATTTTAATATAACAATATTGTAAAAAAGCCATGAAACTTATTGAATGTTGTAACATTGCAATGCCGGGCGGAATGTTTGCGCAAGCGCAACAGCGCTGCCTGGACTGCGCATGCCCAGTAATTCTGATGTAACTAAAAAGAGATGTGAGTAAAAATAAACACCAGTCCACTAAAAACTGTGTTCTGAGTGAGTG